>OVAY01000320.1:0-68026 GCA_900406395.1 Kernera saxatilis
CCCACAGCCAGGAGGTCCCGTCTCCCGCCGCAGGACCAAAACCAGCGATGCGAACCTCCACTGATGAGGCTCCCGGAAAATGAAGAGAGAGCACGAAACCACTTCAACGACAGCCACGGATCTCGAAATCCGTTCAAACCCACCTGATCTCACCCAACCACCAGAGATCGACAGATAACAACTTACCGGCCAAAGGCGGAACTATGCCATCGGGAATCCGAAGCTTAGCCGACACAACCGTAGATCTAGATCTAGTGTTCGCCGTGAACCGCCCTCAACTGCGCATACCGCCGCTCGATTTCCGCCACGGAGGAAGAAAAGAGGCTCATCTCGATCCCATCTTGCTTTCCGCCACGAGCCACCACCCTCAAGTAACTCGAAAACGACAGCAACTTGAAACCTCCAAGAGACCCTAACCACCTCCGCCTCGAGCCGGAGAAGTTACCATCGACACTCCTCTGTCGCTTCAACTCGTCCCTACACCACAGTGAAGCTCATTTGAAAGGAGCCACCCCCCTCCGCCGATCGGAGAGGGGAGGAAAAACATTGATGAGGTTGAGCGGCGCTAGGGCGACAAACGATTTCGAAAGAGAAAATGGGCCTTGACAAATTTGACCTTGGTATCTCTAACGATCAGAAAATAAGATATCATATTCAAATTGTTTACCTGTTATGTATTTCAATTCTTAAATTTTTTTAATTAATAAGACAATTTTAAAATAAACATAGTTTGATGAAAGAAAAGGAAATTTTATTATTGTCAAATTAATTAAAAACGTGAGTGTTAAATTTACGTTATGTCATTTCTACCTAGCAAAAGAGTGTATTTCATGTCAGATTTTTATTGATTAATATTATTTATATGCACTACTTCCTCTAAGGTGTATTCGAATTTTTTTAAATATTTTAAATGTAACACAGTCCATAAATTAATTTGAGAGTCAAATCGCGTACCTTCTCTCGAAATTTTATAATTTTATAATTTCATATCCGGACTTTAGTAGAGGAGAGTTGTTATACCAGGCACATTGTTTTGGAATATCACTGATGCAAAAAAGACGAGAACATTAATTTAGTAGACGAGAGTTGCAATGGAAAGGAAATTGGAGAGATCACTATTTTGGCTAAAAACACAACAAAGACGAGCTTACCTTTTGTTTAAGTTCTGATTCCAAAGTTAAAGTTCTTTTTCTTGCTTTTGTCTCCCCCAATAAGAAACCTACGAGAACAAAAAAAGAAGAAAATTGTGAGAGAAAATCTCTTGCTAACAAAGAAACTAGTTTGTCAGAAAAGCTCGAATTGGAGATTCCAACATTTTGCCCAAAGTCGATATAAAACTAAAACATCTCTTTTCTACTTTAGAGCCCAGTTCTCAATTTGAAGATGCTTCAATGACAATAAGAGGAGATAAAGATGCTTTGAGAATATACTAGGGTGAAACATCAAATCCTTATAAGGCCCTAAAAGCAGCGTCTAAATCCACTTCTGGTTCTTGCTTACGATGCAGAGATTGTAAGACTAGAGAGAGATTTAGGTTACCTTTGCTCTCTGTTTTCATCTGCGTTTGTTGCAAAAAAAAGTTTGATCCACCTTCGAGTTCTGGCTTTTCGTGGCGTAGTTTAGGCAGAAGAAAGCACTGTGATTCTTTAGTGAGAAGAAGAAAACATGAATGAACCAAAGAAGTAAAGAAGTAAAGAGAGAACATGAAAATGCTTCGAGAAATTTGAATGAGTCTCTGCTCTTTGATTTCTGCAGAGACTGGTTTAAACACAGAGGAATAAGATTTGATTTCTAGAATTAGGTTCTCGGGCACAACCGACTTATATAGGAGGTAACTTGGGTTTTTCTTATAACGGCTATTTCTTTAACGTCTCTATTTGTTACCGTTGTCTGCGAATTTCTTCAAATAATATGACCGTTGTGAATGAATCCGTCCAGCTCAGCTTAAACAAAAGGTTATCTTGATTAGGTCAAACTGAAATAATTGTTCACAAACCCCATTGTGACTTGTGAGAATGCTTATATATTATTGGGCCTAAAATACCCAAACAAACCCTTGCCCAATAACAATGGATTATTATGCAAAATTTCAAATTGTATTCTTGTATATATATGACACCAGCGAAAAGCATCGGACGTTCCAAAATTATCTCTTAGACGAAAATTAAAGAATTATAAAATTTAGTATTACTTTCCAGTTTGAAGCTATATATAGATTTTCTGAAAATGAATGGTACATACATACAAGGCAATTTCATGTAATCTGGTTTAATAGTTTGTAATTGTTATTGGAAGGACAACCTCATTAATTAATTTAGCGCATCTGTGCTTTATAAATATAGACAAAGAAATCCGTTAACAAAATTTACAACTCAAGGAGCTTCACTTGATCCTCAATATAGAAAACTGAGCAATTTTTTCAGATAAAATCGCTATGGTAATATAATGCAGTTGATGAATATATAATTAAAATTTACAGGAATTAACCCCTTCTATATGTCATTGATGTTTTCCTCCACCAATTCAACCAAGTTAAAAAAAATGACCCCGCAAGGTGGTGGGCTAGTGGTAGGGTGAGCATGGGTGAAAGGGTGAAACTTCCACACCCCAAGTTCGACTGTCCTTCTATGCTGTTATTAACACTTTGTTGGAAAGTCTGTCAGCAGAAATACAGGCAGCCTGCCTATCCCCGGACATTAGTCGGAAAGCATCTCAAACTCGGCCCAGACAGTGTGGTGGCCCTTCGAGGAGAAGTCCAATCTGTAGCACTTCGGTGTGTTCATTCCGAAGCTGACCGGAACCCGATCGGGTATATAAAAAAAAAACAAAAAAAAAAAAGTTAAAAAAATGGGGAATTTTGAACAGTATTAGGAAACCAATCAAAAAATAAACGTTTGTTGAACGGTAATGGTTTTGTTATAGTTTTTGGTTTAAAAAATAACAAAAACCTAATCGTATATTCCAATAACCTTTTTTAGATTTCGTTTTCCTAAAATCTAGGATAACTAAAATTGTTGTCTTTTTTAGTAGAAAGTTAAAAGCTATATAACTTTGGCTTTTCTCCAACAAACCCCAAAAAAAAAACTCCATCCTTCCAAGAGACATGGCATTGTTTTCAGGCAAATATATTTGCTTAATCGTTGCTCTCTTTGCAATCTCATTGAAGCCATGTTCTTGCCATAATCACACCCGGTGGAACACAGCCGGAATCACGTGGTATGGCGACCGTGAAGGTCCTGGCAGCACAGGTAATTAATTAATTAAACCATTAAGTGTTTCATTATACACACATCAAATTCTGAAAATACTTTTGCATATTTACATACAATTCTTAAAATATACAGGAGGAGCTTGTGGATTCGGTGATGCAGTGGCAAAACCACCGTACAAATGTATGGTCTCAGCCGGAGGACCTTCATTGTACAAAGATGGAACTGGATGTGGGACATGTTATAGGGTATTTATATATATAACAATTGAAATTCATTGAATATCATATTGTAATGTATAACTATACTAAACAATGTCTTATATGTTACATAGCTTTTTTGCGACCATCCGTTGTGCACGAAAAAGCCGATCAAGGTGATGATATCAGATGAGTGTCCCGGCTGCACGAAGGAGGCGGTCCATTTCGATCTTAGCGGTAAGGCCTTTGGTGCATTGGCCAAACGTGGCAAGGGCGATCAATTACGCAACCTTGGAGAACTACAGGTTAAGTACAAACGGTACGTATTGTTAATGCGGTTTGTCAAAAACCAGTTCTGTTCCGGTTTGATTGGGGTTTTAGATAGAAAATAGTCAGCTCCACAAATACTCATTTTAAATTATATTATATTTTGTTTTTATTAGAAATATACAATTTTAGTGACTTTCAGTTTATTTTGTTCTATTTCCATTATTTACCGTTTTGTATCAATTTGGTTAGTATGCCTAGACTACATATATTGATTAATAAAATTTTGGTTTGGTTACGGATTGGAGAAAAAATCCGGTTTGGCTTTTCGATAAAATAAACAAAAACATATTAAACATAGATTTTCATGTATTGATCGTTTCCTGATTTAGCAATAATATAATTTCTAATCAATATTATGCAGTGCATGTTGCAAACACCCGAAGAATAAAATAGCTATCCACGTCGACGCCGGAGCAAATCCGTACTACATGTCGTTCGCCGTTAAGTACGCAAACGGTGACGGAAACTTCGCCTGCATCGAGATCCAACCGGCCGGCGGAAAATACCTGAAAATGGAGGAAATGAGATCCGCCGTTTGGAGACTTAACCCTGGATGTGCATTGAAAGGCCCGTTCAACATCCGGCTTACCTCCGCCGTGACCCGAAAAGTGCTCGTCGCTAAAGCCGTTATCCCGGAAAAGTGGAGTCCCGGTGCTATTTACCACTCACAAGTCAACTTCGCCGTTCCCAAGAAATCCCATCACAAGAAATCGCTTCACAAGAAACGCAAATGATTCATTTCTTCCCCTTGGGGTTGCAAGATTTGCAACGGATAGTAAATTATTTTGAAAATTATGACATTGTTTATGTACTTACGTTCATATGGGCTTAGAGTTGTAGGCGCTCGGCCTAAAAAGCCCATGATTTTATAAATATAAACCGGTTTGGTTTAGTTTTCTATGTGGAACATAATGACTTTACGGGTGGCGTTAAGTGGTTTGCCAAGTTGCCACTAGCATACATAACACAATTAGGGCAAAACTACTTTTCACAAATTTGGTAAATAAAGATTTGTCAAGTTCCCTTATAAAGTCTCTTTGTTGTAAACTACCTAACTATATCAAGATAAGTTGAAACCGCGTTTTCTTAGAAAATATAGACATGAAAGGGGGAAACAGAAAATGCAGGGCAATGTTTTTTTTTGTTACAAAGGAAAATAAACTCTAAATTGGTAATGGATCTGCCAGAATTATGGCATCTTGACTTGTTCTTCTTCCTAACACAACGGTCCTTTTTTATATAATTTTATTTTAACCAAATTAAAAGGAAAAAGAACCATAGTTTTCTTCAAAATTAATCACACGTCGCATTTTGTTTTGGTTATCTATAGTGATTCTATGCATTTAAGCTTAATTCATCTGTTATAAAAGTACTTTGAATCTGTTGTGAATAACTTGTAAGATGGTCAAATCACATTGAATTGAACCTGAAAATTTTGCTTTTTATTTTTGTTTTTCACTTGGAATTTTGTTTAAAAACAATTTGTTAATTTTGGAGAGAGAGAGAGAGGTAAAGTTACTGAGCGGTGAGGGTAATTTAAACAACCGTCGTTGGAATAGTACGTGGCTGTCACGTACTGTAAACTCACAGCAAAATGATGTTAACATTCTCTCCTCATTTTTGGACAACGTTTTGTTCTTTGCTGGTCCGTCGTTACAACAAAACTCCCTCCTCAAGACTTTCGTACAACAGCAAAATTTGAAATTCCGAAAATACCCTTACAGGTTTCACGTAAAATTACTTTTATTTTTGGCATAGACAAAAGCAGCTCCGTGGCGTCTGCTATTTCGGGTGTAAGAACAGAAAACTCTTTTACTATTTTTAAACCAAACTTAAATAGAAGGGTATATCGGGAAATTCAAGCAAATTTGCAGAAACGGGCAAGGCTCGCATGTTACATTGTCGCTTATTCAACTTCATGCATACGCCTTAATTAGATTTTTCCTACTTTCCGTTTTCCAGATCAAAATTAAATTAGGTTTTGTTAAACAGTAAGAGAGAGAGAGAGACAAATAGAGATAAATAAACAAATTTAATTTAGTTGTTATTTTTTTGTTTCTTTTTTTTTCTTTTAATCTTCTTGAGCGTGTTGTATACAAATATTAAGCTTATTGGTGGAGAGGAATGCTTGTAGATTCCACTTCTCTCCACTTTTTTTTCTTCTTCTTCTTCTTCTTGTTCCTCTCTGTTTTTTGGTATTGAAGATGGAGAGTTACAAGTGTAGGTTTTGCTTTAAGAGCTTCGTCAATGGAAGAGCTTTAGGTGGTCACATGAGATCTCACATGCCGAGTCTTCATAAATTTAATGTTGATGAAGAAGAAGAAGAGGGAAGGCCGAGTCAACTCAGTGATGAGACTGAGTCGGATGTTTCTTCTTCATCGTCTGAAGAAGAGGATGAAAAGAGAAATAGTTTAAGAGAGAAGAATCCGACGATGGATGATCCCAAGCTTGGTTTCCCAGGCTCTGTTCTTCTCGAAGACGGTGAAAGCGAGACCGAGTCTTCGAGAAATATTATTAACCTGACTCGGAAACGATCCAAGCGAACTCGGAAACTCGATTCGTTCGCAACGAAGAAGATGAAAACGAGTCAACTCGGTCACAAGACCGAGCCTGAGCCCGAGTCTGAGCCTCCTCACAGCTCGGCTTCTGATACAACGACGGAGGAAGATCTCGCCTTTTGTCTCATGATGCTCTCAAGAGACAAATGGAAGAAAAACAAAACTCGTAAAGAAGTACTAGAAGAGATCGACACAGAAGAATCAGAAGGTTACAATAAATTGAGCAAGATTAATCGAACGACAACGAAAGGGAGATACAAGTGCGAGACTTGTGGAAAAGTGTTTAAATCTTATCAAGCATTAGGTGGGCACAGAGCAAGCCATAAGAAGAACAGAGTTTGCAACAAAACAGAGCAACGAAGCGAAACAGAGTACGATAATGTGGTTGTTGTCGCTGTTGCTGCAGAGAAGAGAATCCATGAATGTCCGATTTGTCTGAGAGTTTTCGCATCGGGACAAGCACTTGGAGGTCACAAGAGATCTCACGGAGTCGGGAATTTGTCTGTAAATCATCATCGTCATCAAGTTCAGCGAATCGAGTCTGTGAAACAGAGGATGATAGATCTTAATCTTCCTGCACCAACCGAGGAAGACGAAGTCTCTGTGGTGTTTCAATGAATGCTGAGAAAAGGTAACAGACTTTGCGTGATTCGGGTCGTCCAATTTTTCGTAAAGTTTGAATCTTTTTTTTGCTTTAACTATTATTATTTTTTGGGGTCGAAGTCGAACTAGAAAAAAAAAAAACAAAAACTAGATAATAAAATGTTTATTTTAAATGCAAAGGAGGCTACTTTTACATGTTCTAACGCCAATTCTTTTTTCGTATTGGCCTCACGTCGTGTTGGCCTAACCATATCAATCGAAGAACATTCAAATAAGCTTCTACTTAGTTTAATAGACTTTTAATGTTTAGTAAATGTTTATGTTGAATTATAATTTTGGGACTTCTTGCTTCTACTTTGTTATCCTATTGAAAGCTACTACTACTACTAATAGTGCCCACTTGACTTATTATCTCTTTCTCTTTGTGTTAGAGTTAGTCAAGCCTCTAAAAAAACAGAATCATTTTCAAGGTCCAAAGATATTTTAGTCTAGTATTGAAGAAGACGTTTCTTTAATAAAGCCCTAGTTCCAACTTCCACCTTAATAGTCCGGGTACATTTTTACCAATCACACAATTTTGCAACCAAAAAAAAAAAATTGTGTTTAATAGCTGGGCTATACCGAATTTTGATGACAAAGGGATTTTTGTTTTCTCAATTTCACAAATTCTTAGTTAGATACTTAGGTTAAGTTCATTTCGTAATGTTATACATCAAATTTATAAAATTCAATTAGAAATGGTATAAAAGACTTGGTTGCATAAGTAGATTTGCGTTTGGTCTACCACAAATGTAGAATTATTCTTCGAGTATACTTTATTCTTTACTTATGACTTGAAGCAAAACCCACTAACTTTCACCGCCCCAATAGAATCCAACACATTGTGATTCATAGTGGTTGTATCCAAGTAATTGCAAGCTTGACTAATCTCACACTATTTATTTGGTGAGACTAATTACTTGGGATTTGGTGAGATTAGTCTCCTCAAATCATTTCATCTGATAAAATTGTTTTCCAAATTTTGAAGGCATTAAAGTGTTTGAAGTTGGAATGAAAAATATAGTGAGTGACCAAAAAAGAAAAAAAAAACTGAGAGTTAAATCGTAAACGAAATCACTTTTTATTAAATGCATCTTCTCCGTCTAAAATTGTGAGCCCATTTGATGCCAGCCGTTGGTACAAAGATCCTGAGACTGACACTAACCTTCACTAATATTCGCCTATGAAAAGAATAAAGCAAAAGTAAACCTACATCTTCAACCAAAAATAAATACGATTAAAAAGTTGAACTAGTTTGGTCTACTCAACTTATGGCTTACTTCACAATTTTGTTGCTGTTGATTGGACAAGCACTCATGTTTAGGGAAGACTAAACATGGCTAAAACGACCTCAATACCATATCTCGTTTTTAGTTTAACTTTTGTATATATTTTTTTAAATATCGTGACTTTTAGCAGAATTTTATAAAAGTTTTAAGATTTTAATTTTAATATATAAATTATAGTGAAATTTTAAACTTAAGCGCAATTTTAAAAAAATTTAGGATAAATAATTTTATAAAATAACTATTGTTCGTGATTTTTGTTGTTAGTTCGTGATTTTAACAAATGGATTAAAGATCTATGTCTTTTATAATCATCTATACAATTGATTGATTTGAAATTTTCGTATTACCTATATAATATCATCTTTAGTTTGTATTAAGACTTAAATAAAAACTGAAACCTTTCATCGATGCAATTGTTTCAGCCATAACTCAACAAAAAATTGAAGAGGAAAGATGGTTAAGAGCACAAAAATATTTGGTTACCTAGTTTAAAACGGGTAGTTATTATTAGAAGTGTGATTTCGCTCTACCTCTAATTTTCGGTTATCTCATTTTATATTATTAATTTGATAACATTAGAAACAAACAAAGGAGACAAATCACACTGGATGTGGTTTAAAACAGAGAAGGCCAAAGAAAAGATGTTTTGGTTGGGCGTGATTAAAGTGACTCTCTGACTCAATGCCCCAGCTTGAGCTTCAAGTCTTTTTCATTTAATTTTCTTCTCTAGTATTCTTCGACTTCGAGTGCTTCCTTTTTTTTGTTGCTTTTCCTAACTTCAATTTGTTTTATTTAGATAAAAAATATTCTAATAGTGGCGTTGACTTAACACAAACACCGTTACCTCTCAACGGCCTATGATATGTTTGATAATCTATATAATTTAGAAAAGGTTTCAATACTAGATTGTATTTGGAAAACCAACTCGTTTGTTAGAAATTTACATTACTATCGGTTTGAGAACAAATATATCTCAGTTTTAAAAGAAAACAGTGACTTCCACGTAATAAGCTAAAGCTTAATTGGTAAACTGATTCTTAAAGTAACGTTCAAGAACATTAACCGCTTTGAATTATGATTTTAATTGTGACCAAATAATTAATTAATCAGTAACGTGTCCATGCTTTAATACTTGGGCCAGTTCTAGAATAACACAAAATAAAGTTCAAATTAAGGATATAGCAGAGAGAATAAAAAATTATAGTGATAAACATCTTAATAGGTCTGACTAGTGAAAAAAAAACGTAAATTGTTTTTTGGGAGATTTTTTAAAATACACTAAATTTTATCATAAATTTGAAAAATACACAAAAGTTTTTAAAAATTTGAAAACTAAACTTTTAAAATAAAAAATAACCAAAATACCCTTATTTGTTAATTAAGTAGTTATTATCTACATTAAATAAAATAAATTTTAAAATTATAAATTTAAATTCGTAATTAATTTAAATTAAATAATTAAAAACTTTAAAATTCATAATTAATCTAAATATTTAATAAACTAATAATTAATATTTAAATTAATCACTATCTAAAATCTTAACTAAATAAAAAAAATAGAAAGTTATTTTTAAAATATGATTTTTTTGTATAATTTTTTTTAAAAAATCTAAAATCGATTTATTTTGAAGTATGATTTTTTTTGTTTGGTTGATTTTTTACATAGTTGATTTGTTATAACTATTGACTTAATTGTTTTATGTTCACCTATTTATATTTTATTTCTATTAACTTATTTTTATAGTTAGACTTGTTTTATTATCCGTTGACTTATTTATAAAGTTGACTTTTTGAACTGTAGATTTATATTTCATATCTATCGACTTAAATTTAAACTAGATCGACATATTTTAAAGTCTGATTTATTTTTTGTTTGGTTGATTTTTTACAAAGCCGACTTGTTATAACTATTGACTTAATTGTTTTATGTTCGTCGATTTATGTTTTATTTTCGTCGACTTATTTTTTCTATTAGACTTGTTTCAGTATCTGTTGACTTATTTACAAAGTTGACTTTTTGAACTATAGACTTATATTTTATTTTCGTCGACTTAAATATGCTTCTAGATCGACTTATTTTAAAGCATGATTTATTTTTTGTTTGGTTGATTTTTTACAAAGTCAACTTGTTATAACTATTGACTTAATTGTTTTATGTTCGTCGATTTATATTTTATTTCTATCGACTTATTTTTTCTGTTAGACTTGTTTCATTATCTGTTGACTTATTTACAAAGTTGACTTTTTGAACTATAGACTTATATTTTATTTTCGTCGACTTAAATATGCTTCTAGATCGACTTATTTTAAAGCATGATTTATTTTTTGTTTGGTTGATTTTTTACAAAGTCAACTTGTTATAACTATTGACTTAATTGTTTTATGTTCGTCGATTTATATTTTATTTCTATCGACTTATTTTTTCTGTTAGACTTGTTTCATTATCTGTTGACTTATTTACAAAGTTGACTTTTTGAACTATAGACTTATATTTCATTTTCGTCGACTTAAATATGCTTCTAGATCGACTTATTTTAAAGCATGATTTATTTTTTGTTTGGTTGATTTTTTACAAAGTCGACTTGTTATAACTATTGACTTAATTGTTTTATGTTCGTCGATTTATATTTTATTTCTATCGACTTTTTTTTTTTGTTACACTTGTGTCATTATCTGTTGACTTATTTACAAAGTTGACTTTTTGAACTATAGACTTATATTTTATATTCGTCGACTTAAATATGTTTCTAGATCGACTTATTTTAAAGCATAATTTGTTTTTTGTTTGGTTGATTTTTTACAAAGTCGACTTGTTATAACTATTGACTTATTATTTTATGTTTGTCGATTTATATTTTATTTCTATCGACTTAATTTTTCTATTAGACTTGTTTGATTATTTGTTGATATATTTACAAAGTTTATTTTTTGAACTGTAGACTTATATTTTATTTTTGTCGAGAGAAATATGTTTCACGATGATGTTATGCATTACTCAGAGAATGAGTTGTTAGAAGATGATGATAACATAGTTGATGATGATGTTGATAAGTTTAGTGGTATTGGTGATAGTTTTGAGTATGATATTGATGATGATTCTGATGAAGATCTAGAAGATTTTCTAGTAGAAATTTCAAAGTCAAAACTAGAATCGAGGATTCATGTGAGTGAGAAATTTCATAACTACAATGGAGATGACGATCTTAGAAACATGATGCTCATCAAATATAATTTGGAAATGACTTATTAGAATTCATGGAAATCATTAGAACATATAAAATATTTAGTAGGAAATACATCAGAAAGTATATATGAATATATCGTAATTATATTTAAATTATTTTTACAAAAATATATAAGGAAAATAAACAATCAAATTATTTTTTTTTTTTAATTTGTTTTTTATAATAAATATTTAAATATTTTTTCTGAAATTATTTATTTTTTATTTTATTAAGGGCTAAAACGTTATTTTTAAAAAATATAAGAAATTTTTCAAATTTCTAAAAATTTTAGTGTAGATTTCAAATTTTATGTTACACATTTTATCGCTGTCATAAGAAGTTATTATTATTATTATTTTTTTTTTGGTAGAAAGAGGTTATTAATTAAAACCAATTATGACAAAAAAAAAAAAAAAAAAAAAAGGATTCATGAGACTTGTGAACAATCAACTATAAATAGAGTTGAATTTTAATCAGACACAACTATTTAAAATTTAATTTTACCCGTTTTATTGTCTTTAATTTTTATCCCAAACTAAGCAAGTTACAGGTCTTAGAACATGTTTTTTCCATCTTCTTATCAAAAAAATTATTGTCCTAGATCGTTTTCTTTTACCGTCTCGAGTTTCAAAGGGACTAACTAAGGTAGGATAAAAGTTATTTTTCTCAATTTTTCGTCCATGTCCAGTTTTGTCGAAATCCCGTCTCAAAGTGTCGTTTTCTCAACCCAAAATTCTTAGTATACCAAGTGCAAGATCGTTTCAATTTCAAAAGCAAACACAAATCTTGTAGATATCGCATTTGTAAATTAATAATGCATGTCTACACAAATGCAAAAAAAAAAAAAAAAAAAACGAATGGACTAAATCATAATTAATCAGAGATTACAAATGAAGAAAAAAAAAACCCATATATAAAATTTCACATGATCCTGCATCCTGATGTCAAATCTCCCATCGTAAAGTTCTTAGGCGGAGCTGGCGTCGGCGGAAAACTCTTAGCTACGGGCTCATTCTGGTGGAACTCGTACGGTGGTGGTGGTTGCGGCTGCGGATGAAGCTGACGTGTATATGGCGGTGGAAGAGCAAAAGTTTGAGGGTATGGTTGAAACTGATTCATCCAATTTGGTGGAGGATAATAGCATTGTTGAGAATGATAGTTCGAGAAACCATTAGGAGCATTTATGGATCCCGACGAACAACATTGTTCCATCAAATGGTCTTTTCCCTTTTCCAACGGCTTTTTGCGTCCGTGATCGCTCCATATAATTTCAACTTTTTTACCTGTTTTTGTAATCTTTTCGAGTATTATTTGTAGATCGATTTTCCCATATATGTATAGAGTTTTACTTCCCTTGTCGATCGTGAAGTTCAGATCTGTATATATAGAAAAATGTTTAACTTATGGATTCAAGAAAGCAATTGAAAATCAAGTAAACTAACTAAGAACGATATAATTAAAAGTGATAGATTATGAAACCATTAATGGTCTTGAGCAATTTTTCCAAGGATTTCTCCCATCCCGACGTAGGAGATTCTATCTTCAAGAGACATGCCTGTGCAAGTGCAAACACTTCAACACATAAGATACATTCACACTTATACATAAACATATACTAATCTACTCGCTAATCTGACAATCTATACCATGTGATTGGAAGATGATTCCATCGATATAGATATATAGAAGACGCCTGTACACACAAAAAAAGGAAGATTTTGACATGCTTAATCTATTTAACAAAAACATAAGTAATTCATTATGAAACATGTACACAAGGCAAAACACTATATGAAACATGTACACAAGGCAAATTCCTTATGCAATTACCTTGAGACACATGACAAATGACAATAAATAACAAGAGAGGAGATAGCAAAATCAATTCACAGTTTAGTCCAATTTTTTTTTTTTAAATTAAAACCCGACTTCTTATAATCAAGTCAGAAAACAAGGAGATCTATGACTAATTAGAGAGAGGAAGAAGAACTCACAGCAAATGGGACAAAGCGTGGAGCGACTGTGAAATCCTTTCGGGGCAATATGTAATGCAAATAAACTTAGGGCTAGGAGTCGGAACTTATAGGTCTTATTTTTTTTAATTTTTTTTTTGGTCGAATGAGCTTATAGGTCTTATATTTTACACATTCTTAGTAAAATATTTTATTTACTTTCTTAGAAAGTTTCGAGTATTTTTTACCAAAAAGAAAGGAAATTTTCAGAGTATACAATACAGTTAGAGTACTTTTTGCCAAAAGTAAAAAGGAAAGTTTTTTTTTATCGTGTAAAAGAAGATTAAGATTTTGAAATTTAATATCATTAGATTTTGAAAATTTTATTCCAGTCAATTCCAAGAAATGATGAAATGACGTCGTTTCTATATGTGAAGAAAAATGAAAGTTGAAAGAACTGTAGTGGGCTTTAAAAGAGGATGGGCCGACTATTGAAGTTGTCGTCACGGCGTCGTATAGCGATATCTCTTGTCCGCAGCTCTTTGTGGATCACGGACGTTAATTATATTTGTATCCATTCCAAACACGTCATATTCAAGTTACTCTAGTCTCAGGTGATTATTGGAGAGAAAATTTCAAGGGTTCTACAAACTTTATCTTCCTGAGGCTAAAACTACAAGACTAATGGCATTACAAAAAATGAGGATCAAATAGAGGAAAAGACTTTCTCAACGACACAAGTCATGCAACCAAACAGGGTTGTTTAAAGCCACATAACTTTTTTAAACTAAGATGATAGCCAATCAAATTTTAGTAATTTTAAAAATTTAATGCATGAAATCGTTAAAGAATACACAGAAACAAGGTTAAAATCACCCACCCACATTCTTTTTGTTTTTTGTTACCTTTTCTAAAAGCCAACAAACTACCGCTTTGACATTTTTTTTTTTTAATAAAGTTACAATCATTTTTCGACTGCTAAAATCTATCCAGTTTCAAATTTAATCGCAGAGAAAGGTTTGAGTCTCCGGCGATCTTATCGGGATGAGTAACAGCAAGCTTCTCACAATCAAGCCTCTGGACCTTCGATTCCATTGTAAGCTTTTTTGTTTCTTTCGATTTTTCATGATTTTTCGCATGTCTTCTTGTCCTAGAACCAGATTTTGTTGAGTTACGGTCTTAATTAAATTTCGCAATTTTTTTTTCTTTTTCTCTGATTTGATTTGATGTAGTTGAATTGAAGAAACGGATCTATTGCTCTCTTTACCTTACGAACAAGACCGACAGTAATGTGGCCTTTAAGGTGAAAATTCGGAATCGGGAAATTATTGTGATTATCTCTTGTGTTTCTAACCAACTTAATTCCATTACTTTTCCGATGGAATAAATTAAAAACTTATCAAAATGACACTGAAAACATTAATGTGGTCGTGGTGGAGCAAACATAATGACACTGATACTAATTTTTCCATTATTTCATATGTTTTTTTAGGTTAAGACGACGAAGCCGACAAAGTATTGCGTTAGGCCTAACATTGGAGTTGTGCTTCCAAGGTCCACTTGTGAAGTTCTTGGTCCGTTTTCTGATTCTTTTTTCTCGAGATGGATTGTGTGTTTTTTTTTTTGTTGTTAAATTCAATTGCCAAAATGGTTCTTGTATTAGGAATTTGATGAATCCTTGTTTGGTGTTTGTCTAGTGACCATGGAAGCTCAAAAGGAAGCTCCTTCCGGTATGCAGTGCAAGGACAAGTTTATGGTTGAAGGTGTAATAGCTAGTCCTGGAGTCACGGCCAAGGAAGACGTTACTCGTGAGATGGTACTGCATTCCCATTGTTGATTTGTTTGATTAGAAAGTTTGTTTCTTTTTGGTCTAATGAAACTTTGCAGTTTAACGAAGAAGCGGGGCATCTAGTTGAGAAGACTAGACTGAATGTGACTTATGTTTGCACTTTGCTCCACCACCAACATTTCATCAAGGATCAAGAGAAGGTTCTTCACCAAGGGCTTCATCAAGAATTTTCTGTAAGTATACATCTCTTAGATTTGAGTGTTTCTGTAAGACATTTCCTCTTTACTTATTGTAGATTTTCATTCACCAGTAACCTGACTCTAAGCAATGTCTCTCGCTATGGAGTTGGAGCTGCTCGCCACGAGCTCGAAAGAGCAACTTGTAAAAGAGGGTACGTAAAACTCGACTGATTCTCTCTACCAAGGTGCAGAAGTTAGTTTATAAAATTATTATGATAATTATATTGTACTGCACTAAAATCTCATACATTATTATCACATTAAATTTATGATTCACTGTTTTCACTCTCTTGATATTACAAAACAAATCTACTTTGGCAATTTACGACCAACAAATCAACTATTATCGATACGGGACTGTGGGTGATTGTAATTCCGAGGCAGAATCAGTGAAATAACAAAAATATGCAAAGGTGACAAGATTTCCCATAAAGAAAGACATTTACAATTTAACAAAACGCTGAAAATACTTTTCTTAGAAAAACAGAGCAATTGTGTAGCATAACTGCATAAGACTAGTTTATATGGTCTTGTATTTTACCTAAGTCAATCGAACAATCTTTAGTATACAAATACTTTTCTTAGAAAAACAGAGCATAATGTAGGATAAGACTAGTTTAATATAAGTCAAGGGAATAATGTATTCTATAAGTCAAGGGAATAAAGTTTAATATACAAATATTTTTCTTAGATAAAACAGAGCATAATGTAGAATAGGACTAGTTATATGGTCTAGTAAGCTTTATTGGTTCAATTATTTATAAATACATATAAGATTTAAAAATTTCATTGAATTTGAAATCAATATACATTGATTTTGAAATCAAAATATATGGATTTCGAAATAACATCATTTTCCTACGGATTTGAATCTTTATATTTTTTATTTCTAAATCCATATAAAATTAAACATGGATTTCGAATTCCAATAATAAATCATTAAACGAATAGCGGTAGATTTCTATTAATATTTACAAATGATTGAACCAATAAGATGTGATTTTAAATAAGATTTTAAAATCAACAATTGAATAAACCCAAATTTTTATGTAGATTTTTAAATCCATCAAAATCCATGAACCAATAAACCCTCCTAAATCGATGGAACAATATTTAATGTATGAACAAACCATATGGCTGTTCACAACGTATTAAGACCACCAATCACACCATCACCATTATCATTATTAAAACCATTCCACACATACCTTTAAAGCGGACATATATATATATATACATATTTTATCGGGATGAGTAACAACGAGCTTCTTACAATCAAGCCCAATTCCCTTTTAAGCTTTTATTTTGAATTTTATGTTTTCTTCCAATTGTTCATGATTTTGCATATCTTCTTGTCCCAGAACCAGACTTTGTTGAGTTATGGTGTTAATTAAAAATTTTGTTTTTACCAACCTCTCTCCTTTTGCTTCACTCAAAAGTAACAAACCCCATTATTTAGCTCTCACTCTCATTAACCCTAATTTTTGTTAACAATTACTAACTTTTCACATGCACCGATTTACCAAACTAGGAAAAGAAGATACAGCCTTTTATATTCCCTCTTTAACAAACTTTAAGTATTTAATCCGATCCGAAAGCTTTATCCTATTCTCGCTCATCTTTGTTTCTTCTTTTCAGAGACAAAACCATGACGAACATGCTCGCTTGCATAATTACCATCATAATCCTCTCCAACCTCGTAACCACTTCTAGAGGAAGAAGGGTATTACAGTCATTTATCCCCGACGGAAAATGGCTCACCGGAAGCTTCAACCTCACAAACCATTTCACTCTGTTTCTTCACAAAGACGCAATTCGTCTCGCTGCTCAAGATTTAAACGAATACCCAGTTCTAAAGGCTTTGCCTTCGTACGGAAGAGGACGTGACGACGCCGGCGGAAGATTCGCTAGTCTCATCTTCGGAACTAATCTCTCTGACGTAATATTACCGGTAAAGTTTTGTATTTTTTTTTTTCATTGTAAAATTCGAAAATTGAGATTAAAAAAAACTGGAGCCGTTGGATGTTGTTTTACAGGGAATAATGGTACGATCGACGGTCAAGGATCGTTTTGGTGGAAGAAATTCCACGGTGGCATAAATACACCGTCCGTACCTGATTGAGTTAATGTTACCATTCAGATTTCTAATCTAACGTTCCTTGATTCTCCACGTGGAATGTCCACCCAGTGTACAATAGGTATAATTATATCCTGTGTCAAACTCCATTTAAGACCCTGCACTCTCACGATAATTGCTGTACGATTTCATTAATTCGAATATGATTATTAAAAAATTATAATCTAACGCTCCTTGATTCTCCACGTGGAACATCCACCTGGTGTACATTAAGTGAAATTATATCCTATGTCACAGTTTCGTCTGATACCATGCACCCTCACCATGACCGCCGTACGATTATTTATTTATTTAATGGGATTATTAACACAATTATATCATGTGCCACACTCTAATCTGATACCATGCACTCTCACCATAAACGCCGTACGATTATATATTTTTTCAATGAGATTATTAACAAATGCATCCTACGTGGCAGCAATATCATCGTGAAAGGTGTTACGATTATTGCTCCGGTGAAATCGCCGAACACCGACGGAATCAAACCAGGTTCTTCATCGTCGCCGATCGGATTGACTCTTCGAGATCCTCCAGTTTCTTTCTGTAATTTTGTCTTCGTTTTGATCTTACTGATTCGATGGCTGGGAGGTTAGAAGGAATCTCTGGAGATCCGTTCACTGGGATTTGTATTTCGAATGCTCCGATTCTATGGGGGCTAAGCGTAAGAAGGCGATGTGGAAGGAGTTACGAGTGGTGCTGATCCTAAGCCGTGCGATTTGCTTGACGGACAACAATCGAAGAAGAAGAAGATGATCGACGGTGGGTGTGATTTTCCGACTGATGTTTTGGAAATTGATAATGTTGAGCTCAAGAGCTGTAGTTACCAAATGAATTAGAAAGTCCTGATCGTTTTAATCTAATTTCAGTTTCTCTCTCAGAGGTTTTCTGTGATTTTTGTACTATGCTATGATGAAACCAATCTATGAGAGGAAGTATGTTTGTGTATCTATAGCAAATGAAGAACAAACCAAACTGGTTTTTGACTTTTGAAGATGAACGAGATAAGTTAATTTGGACTCGAAGGTTACTTGTTCACAAAGAAACAGATCAGACCAGACTTGTATAGATTTGATGCTTACTTGACACTGATCATCTTTGAGCGGTTTGGTTAGATCGAATGATTCGTTGAAGATTCGTGTTAATTAACTTGTAAACAATGTCTTGAAAATCTCTCGTTGTGGATCTTTGATGGTAATAACCAGAAGGAGATAAGAGCGGTACGAGTTTAGGGAAGAATCAAGAAGATATCTTTTAAGATCCAGAGGATTAATAATTTAGGCTTATACGTTCTCATAATCCATGTGTTTGAGAAGCTTGATTTCTCGTAGAGTACTGTTCTTGGTCCGTTCTCTGTATCTTTTTATTGGGATGGATTGTGTGTGCGAGTGTTCTTGGATTAGGAATTTTGATGAATCCTTGTCTGGTTTGTCTAGTGACCATGCAAGCTCAAAAGGAAGCTCCTTTTGATATGCAGTGCAAGGATAAGTTTATGTTTCAAAGTGTCATAGCTAGTCCAGGAGTCACGGCTAAAGAAGGTACTCATGAGATGGTATTGATTCCTATTGTTTATTTGATTTGATAAACACATTTTGGTTTTTGGTTCCTTAAAGCTTTATCATATTCTCACTCATCTTTGTTTCTTCTTTTCAGATACAAAACCATGAATAACATGCTCGCTTGCATAATTACCATTATAACCCTCTACAAACTCCAAACCACTTCTAGAGGAAGAAAGGTTTTACAGTCATCTGACATATTCGAGTACACAGAGATTACCTGCAGATCCCACAGTGCCTCCATAGCAGAGTTCGGTGCGTCGGAGACGGCACAACATTGAACGCAAAGGCGTACCAGCGCCGTAGATCATCTCAGCCAATACTCATCTTACGGAGGAGCTCGGCTCTTTGTCCCCGCCTGGAAATGGGTCACAGGAAGCTTCAACCTCACAAATCATTGGAGCCGTTGGATGTTGTTTTACAGGGAACTATGGTACGATCGACGGTTAAGGATCGTTTTGGTGGCAGAAATTCCACGGTGGCATAAATACACTCATCCGTACCTGATTGAGTTAATGTTACCATTCAGATTTCTAATCCAACGCTCAATGATTCTCCACGTAGAATGTCCACCCAGTGTACAATAGGTATAGAATATCCTGTGTCAAACTCCATTTAATACCCTGCATCCTCACCATAGCCGCCGTACGATTTTATTTATGTAATGAAATTATTAATAAAATTATAATCTAACGATCCTTAATTCTCCAAGTGGAACATCCACCCGGTGTACAGTAAGTGAAATTATAACATGCGCCACAGTTCCATCTCATACCCTGCACCCTCACCATAACCACCGTACGATTATTTATTTATTTAATGGGCAATTATATCCTGTGCCACACTCTCATCTCATGCCCTACACTCTCACCATAAACGCCGTGCGATTATTTGTTTTTTTCAATGAGATTATTAACAAATGCATCCTACGTGGCAGCAATATCATCGTGAAAGGTGTTACGATCATTGCTCCGGTGAAATCTCCGAACACTGACGGAATCAATCCAGGTTCTTCGTCGTCGCCGATCGGATTGATTCTTCCAAATCCTCTTTCTCATATTTTGTCTTTGTTTTGATCTTACGGATTCGATGGCTGGGAGGTTAGAAGGAATCACTGGGATTTGTATTTCGAGTGCTACGATTTCTATGGCGGCTAAGCATAAGAAGGCGATTTGGATGTGTAGCGATGTCGAAGGAGTTACGAGTGGTGTTGATCATAAGATGTTCAAAATGATATCGTTAGGTAACGAGTAAAACGACGGTGCTTCCTTGGCCATGGTAGACATCGTCCTAGCTCTTAAATGACGACGGAGAATAATGTTTGGTCACTCCCTAGGTTAGTGATTTCTTGAAAGAAATGGTTCTCTCAAGTCTCAAGCTATAGATCTGTAGTAGGCTTTAAAAAACACATGGGCCGGCTCTTCAAGGTGTCGATACGTCGTCGTATTATGACATCATTATTATTATCTTAGCATCCAAACAATCACGTCATATTCAAGTTAGAATTTTCTCCCCGGAGCCGGTAGAGAAATAGCCAACGGATCTAGGGATTTTACCGTTCTGCGATTCGCTGGTGGGTTTTATTGCTTATTCTCTAATTCGATTTCCTTATACGTTTCCTTTTTGCTTTCCCGAGAATTCTTGCTAAAATTGATCGGTATAGATTTTGGTAATCGACTTCAATTTGATCAATTCCTCCTTTATGCTTAAAGCCGCTAAGTAAGAGTGTGCGTTTTGATCTAGATCTAATTCGAAGAAACGAATTCAAGATTCTTACTGTAAGTGATAACTATTCCACGTACAGGTTTTGATTCTGACTTTTATCGATTTGATTTTGATTTTCCGGTTTCATATCTTCAAGTGTTTGCTGTGTCCATGTAGTGTTCTTGTTCCTGATAATTTTGAAATGTTGTGTTGGTTCATGTTAAGAACAGATAGCTGAAGCTTTTATAGATTTCAATGGTGAGCCAGGGAATGGTATCTCTTACAAAGTCTCTATGCACTATGGCTCCAAGAGTCCGTCTCAAGAATCCCAAGATGATGCAGAACCTAAAGACCGGATCTTGTCATCTCCGTGTCTTATGCACAAAACTGTCTCAGTGGGAACCATCACCTTTTATCCATGCTTCTGCAGAAGAAGCTGGTGGTATAGTATTGGAAAAAACAGCGAATGTGTTCGAATCTATTATATCCGAGGCTGCTGAGGAAGAGAAAGTAGATTCAGCGCAACAACGGACTAACTCCCAGATTCAGGTTCTTAAATGGCCAATATGGCTTTTAGGTCCATCTGTTCTCCTCACAAGCGGTATGGCTCCCACTTTATGGCTTCCATTGTCATCGGTTTTCCTCGGTTCCAACGTGGTTAGTGTACTTTCGTTGATCGGTCTAGATTGCATTTTCAACCTCGGAGCAACCCTTTTCTTGTTAATGGCTGATTCTTGCGCCCGTCCTAAAGACCCAACACAATCCTGCAACAGCAAACCACCATTTAGCTACAAGTTCTGGAACATTTTTGCACTCATAACCGGGTTTCTCGTCCCAACGCTACTTTTCTTCGGATCCAAGACCGGCCTACTCGCTTCTCTCCAACCCGAGCTTCCTCTCATCTCGTCCGCTGTTCTCCTCTTCCCGTACTTCATTCTCCTCGCGGTTCAGACATTAACAGAGATCCTCACATGGCATTGGCAGTCACCGGTCTGGCTAGTCACACCAGTTGTCTACGAG
This sequence comes from Kernera saxatilis, assembly GCA_900406395.1. Classification (NCBI taxonomy): domain Eukaryota; kingdom Viridiplantae; phylum Streptophyta; class Magnoliopsida; order Brassicales; family Brassicaceae; genus Kernera; species Kernera saxatilis. The sequence continues at coordinate 21,853 of OVAY01000320.1, forward strand.
GCTTACCGAGTTCTGCAACTGATGAGAGGGTTGAAACTAAGCGCGGAGGTGAACGCGCCGGTTTGGGTGGTTCATATGCTGCGTGGGCTTGTCTCTTGGTGGGTATTGATCTTGGGGATGCAACTCATGAGAGTTGCTTGGTTTGCTGGTTTTGCATCTAGAACAACAAATCATCAACCAGAATCTGTTGCTTCTAAGTAAAGATAGATAGATGTTACTTTCTTCCGTTTAGCTTTTAAGTCATGTCAGAAAAAAAGGATCTGTATCTTCTTTACTGTATAGCTTTTATTGTTGGGGAAGTTGGGATAATAACAAAAAACATGTTCTTCATATTCTATATTTTATATTCCTTTTTGCTGTAGTTAGGTAGTATGTTGCTGTTCATTTCAATGCGTTTCCGATTGAACCACGTATAATGAATATTTCATAAACATCTCCATGTACAAATCAACTACAACTTACAGATCATCCCTGTAGAAACATCAATCCAGACAAGGGGCAAGAGAAACAGATCAATCCCTATGGAAAGATACAATGAGTGAGAGAATCAACAAATCTTTATCATCAAAATATCATCAAAACATCATCATATCAACATTCAAGTGTTTGCAGACCAATGACGAGAGAATTTACCAATTTTTCATCACACGAATTTCAGTTTACTTTTGGTTTCAGTTTGGGTTTGATTCGGTTAATTTAGTAATAAAAATTTAGCTGAAGCTAAACTAAAATCAGTTTAATTCGGTTCATATTTAGTTCGGTTTAGTTTGGTTTGATTTCAATTCGGTTTAGTTATTGTTCAGTTCAAAAATGAAACAAATCAATTAACAGAACACGAGATAAAACTCATCGTCATCTTGATAATTGATAATATGATAATAAGGAAATTTTAGACTCCCATCTAATAGTGTTTTGGGGACGGAACCTTTATTTTTGAAATTTTTTAATTTTATGATACTGTTTTCATTAATAAAATACTATTTAGAAAAAAGTTTTCAAAAAGACTATTTTTTATAATTTGGTTCATGAACGTTTATAAATTTTCTTCATTTTCAAAACAACCTTATAAAACTTTATAAACATTTAAAAAGTAGTATCTTTAAAATGATATTTTTGAAAATTTCCTATTATTTTTTTTATTCTGTAGTTATCATAAATAAATAAAAACGTATGAAATAAAAAGATTGTATGTAACTCTTTACTGTATACCGATATATTCGGTGGGTTGGTCATTATAATAATCTTTATAATCATTATCCTATAATTCGGATATATTCTCTCCTTTAATTAGGTAATTTATTTAATGCGTTTTGCGATCGTGTTTGCGTTTCAAATCAAAGAATTATCAATTTTAAGGAAAAGACAATAGTACCCTTGAGACTGAACAAGACAAATAGCGATGTCCCACTCTCTGCATTCTCTCTCTCGATCTCGGTTCTCGATCGACGACTGCTCTCTCTGAACCGGAGACGGCGTCACGGGACGAATCTATTCGTCGGAAACTCTTTTCTCGGAAAATCGATTTGAATCTCCGGCGATCTAATCGGGATGAGTAACAGCGAGCTTCTTACCGTCGAGCCTCTGGACCTTCAATTCCCTTGTAAGCTTATTTTGGCCTTTTCATTATTTCGCATGTCTTCTTGTCCCAGATCTAGATTTTTATGAGTTACGGTGTTAATAATCTTCTCTGATGTGATGTAGTTGAATTGAGGAAGCAGATCTCTTGTTCTCTTTACTTGACGAACAAGACCGACAATAATGTGGCCTTTAAGGTAATAATTCTCTTATATGATTTACGAATTTTTGGATTTCGGATCGGAAATTGCTGTGGTTATCTCTTGTGTTTCTGAGGCTTCTCGGTTGTGTTTTAGGTTAAGACGACGAATCCGAAAAAGTATTGCGTTAGGCCTAACACTGGACTTGTTCTTCCAAGGTCCACTTGTGAAGTTCTTGGTCCGTTCTCTGATTCTTTTCTCTCGAGATGGATTGTGTTTTTTTCTTGTTGTTAATTTCAATTGCCAAAATGGTTCTTGGATTAGGAATTTGATGAATCCTTGTTTGGTGTTTGTCTAGTGACCATGCAAGCTCAAAGGGAAGCTCCTTCCGATATGCAGTGCAAGGATAAGTTTCTGCTTCAAGGTGTAATTGCTAGTCCTGGTATCGCGGCACGGGAAGTTACTCCCGAGATGGTACTGCATTCCCATTGTTCATTTTGATGGATAATGGATAATCACAGTTTGGTTAGGGTTCACTAAATCATTTTTTGTTTCTTTTCTTCTGATGAAACTTTGCAGTTTAGCAAAGAGGCTGGGCATCTGGTTGAGGAGACTAAACTGAAAGTTACTTATGTTGCTCCACCGCGACCACCATCACCAGTTCACGAAGGTTCAGAAGAAGGTTCTTCACCAAGGGCCTCGGTTTCTGATAACGGACATGCTTCTGAATTTTCTGTAAGTATATCTTTCAGGGCTCTGGTAGTTATAACATTAATTGCTTATTGTAGACTTTCATGTGTGTTTTGTGTTTAATTTTAGTTTCAGAGATTTAGCGCCGACAAGGTTGAACCTCAAGAAAACACATCTGAGGTACTTTCACAAATTTTCTGAGCTTTCTTAACCATCAAAAGTCAAAACTATGTGAAGTTATCTCTTGCGGTCAGGTCTTCCTTTTTTTCTTTGCAATGTTAGTGTGCTTACTTTTGCTCTGTTAAAACCCGTTCCCATTAGTTACAATTTGGGAGCTACCTTTATTGGAAAGTTGGCTTTAATAGTTGATTAGGTTGAGAATCTCTCTTTTTTTGTTGATTACTTAAAAGGTTCATTACACTTTTAGAAGCCAGCCCAGTCCTCAAGCCACCCATTACTTATTTATCATTTGGTGAATGCCTTTGCATATTTTTTAATCTGCACGAGATCCATTAGCTGTTATCTGACACCAGGTACCAGGAAAGTCAAGTCATTCTACAATATTTCTGTTACCAACTGAATTTTGTGTGATTTCAGGCAAGGGCTCTCATCACAAAGCTAACTGAGGAAAAACAGTCTGCCATTCAACTGAACAACAAACTTCAAAGAGAACTGGTAAAGAACTTTCACTTGAATCCTTTTTCTTTATCTCAGAATCTATCCTCCATGCTGTTGTTTTTAGAACGGAAAGATGTCTACTTTGATGATTAGCAATTACAACAAGCATTTTCAGTGCTTTTTCATGGCCTTGAGAAGAAGAAGAGTGCATAGGTTTTGAGTTCTTTTACTAGTCGCCGTCATTTGGCATTCAAAACAGCCAAAACAACCTTAGTAATACATATTCCTCAGGCTTGGTTTAGATGTTGAGTTTGTTTTCTGAAAAAGATTTGGTGGATGTGCAGGAACAGTTGAGGCGTGAAAGCAAGAGAAGCCAAAGTGGTGGTATCCCTTTCATGTACGTTCTTCTGGTGGGACTAATCGGTCTAATTTTGGGATACATTATGAAGAGGACATAACCAACCCACCTGAAGCTTTTTTATCCCACCAAGAAAAAGAAAGACTTTTTAACTCATTTTCTGTCAGACATATTTTTCTCTCTTTCTGTATTTTGACTATTTCACGTAAAAATGCCGGTAGTGAACATTTCATAACTCAATTTGCTTTGTTTTTACTTTTTTTTTTTCAACTTTTTTCTTTTAATCCAATGACATTTCATAAAAATTCCCCTCTTTTGTCTAATTTTTTTTTTTTAAATGAAGATGGGTCCTGGGCCCGGCTCACTTCTGCCCAATCCCACTTGGGCCGGGCCTGAATGGAAGTTGTGCATTTGACCTAATGTGGTTATTGATATCTCAAATGGATTACGTGAGTTTGTACTACCTAGATACTGTACGTTTATTTTGTGAATTTTCTGTAGATTTTATGTTGACGAAAAAAAAATCTTAAATTTGAAAACGAAAAAAAGCATGTCAATAATGGATACGTGTGAAGTGTTCCGAAATTTAAATACTAAACAATTAGCCAGAATTTTGTTTGAAATATTATAACTTTCATTTTCTATAATGTCAATTGTATTGTAAACAATAAGATTTATTAATCTATTTATCTAGGGGATGTCGATTGGTTTCTTGGCATATAAATACGGGTTGTTGGATAAAGGGATGTCGATTGGTTTAAGGCATGTAAATGCGGGTTGTCGGACAAAGCTATATTCCTGCTTAGGTTTGAAATTAATAACAGTTCAGCATTGGTTATAGACGGATTGTAAGAAATGATGGCGCTTCTCTCAGCTTTCCTATTGCAAAGTGAACCGAAATAGAGCATTGTCACTAAACGCTTCGCAACATCTTCATAAATGTGGCCAGTATCAACAGAAGGGAGAGTCCTTAGTAGTAGTCCAACTCTTAGTATTGAGCACATATGTGAGATTCTCTTTCTAGACCAAATCAAAGGTTCCCCATACATGGAGACAGATGTATGAATTTCATTTTTCTTCTTCCACGATTTAAACAAATATGACTCCCCTTTTCCGTACTAAACGATTTAAATTATTTTTATTTTGTTTTTTTGCAGGGTCAGCAGATACCTGATTACAGAACATCTAACATTGGTGTGTTCTGGGACTTTGAGAACATGAGCATACCATCTTGGTGTAGTGCGAAAACTATTCTGAAGGGTGTTGAAGATGTCTTGAGACAACAAAATTATTACGGTGAACATTTTATCATTGGTTATGGGAATGTTGATCAGTTCAAGGAAGAAAAGTTTCAAACGGTTGCAGCAGACATGCATATCTTCCATGTACCAAAAGCGTACGCTGAAGAAAGCTTACCGGAAGCTAGAAGCAAGTCACAAGGAAACAAGCTTCAAGAATGCAAATTACCAAAAGCAACACATGGAAAAACCAAGGACTCAGCGGACAAGAAGATAATTGCATCCTCCATGAGCTGGTTATTGAGCCAACTTTTTGCTTATGAGGAGCCTCAGGTGGTGGCACTCATCTCCATTGATGTGGATTTTCTCCCAGCAATCAAGGAGATGAGGCACAAAGATTTCCATGTAATAAAATTTTTGACAAGGACAACTACAATGCAGAAATCAGAGACGCAATAACCCTAGGTGTACGTTGGTTTGAGGTCACTAATTTTAAAGAGTTGAATCATTAGTTTTGTGGTTGCCAAAACTATCATATGTTTTCTTGTTGGTCTTTTGAAGTTTCTTCTTCCTGTTAATTTAAACGCTATTGTGGTGGAAACGAGTATATACAACCCTCTAACCTCATTCGCTTTTCAGTTGGCCATTTGACCGATGGTAGAAACAAATATATCCTCTAACCTCATTTGTTGAAAAACTATGGTTTCTTACACTGATCCTTTACCAGTACATATAACTCTTTAAACTCATTTCCCAAAAAGCTTTGGTTTCTTACATCGATCATTCCCATCGGCAGCAACAGTGGTCCAAGTGACTGATGGTAGAAACCAGTAGATACAAAAAATTTGCGTTATCAATATCCGAAGTTTCAGTATTTTATATTTTTCAATAAAAGAAAAGATTTTAGTATTTTTGACCCAGCAATTAAATGAAAAAAACATTAATAAGGTGATGACCGAAGACTATGACGAGATGAATTAATTTCTTTTTAAAAAAAATTTTCAATTCATTGTTTTGTCCTAAATGATACTAGTATATATTTAACACATTGATTTTCTTAATGAAGTTTGTTACTGGACTTCCAAGATTTGCTTCTAGTTCGTAAAGCACCACTAGTCTAAAATCATTGTTGAGAACACAAATCAGAATCAATGTGTTAATCAATACTTATTCACCTTATTAAATCCACTGTAGTAATAAAACTAAACTGGAAAATAACATTACAAGAAGTACAATTATGTTGCAAAACAACAGGGACGGAGATTTCAAGTTCAAAGAGACTCTCTAGCCGAGAAAGAGGCTTTGTTATCCACGCGCCGACTAAGGCGCGTACAATCAGAACCTCTCCCGTCGTACCACCACCACTTCCCCCTATTATCTCTACTCGCCGATTAGATTCACCGAATCACAATCTTTCGTCAAGATTTTTCCTTTTATTCAAATTTTAGGGTTTATTAATTTCTTCTTTTCAATTTCGGATTCCAATGGCGCCTTTTGTTGAAGTCTGTAGGTATAAACCTGTACCATTCTCATTGAGCTCTCTCTGTACTTGTCCTTGCCGTTCCACTCCAAGAAAATCTCTAATTCTTCCCCGTCTCTCTGAAAGTTATTCGAATTCCAAATCATTGTTTCATTCTCGCTTTAGTGGGATTTCTGTTAACCGGCGTGTTATCACGGCCGTTGCTCGAGTTGAATCAGATCAGCTTGGTGATGATGGCAACTCAAAGGAGGTAACTTTATGCTCCTTCAATCATTTCTAATTCTCGTTCGCATTCTCTAGTGTGTCAAAGGAAGATTTATACTTCATATTGAACGAGAAAGGGAAATTTTAAGCTTACTTTGAAAATTCGATATAGAATCAATCTTATGGATATCGGTGAACTGCTGAGACACATTTGTTTAGTGATTGTTGTTTGATTGCTTGAGCTATCTCTGACATTACCATGGCATTTGCTGAAAATTCCCTGTCTGTTTAGGAACACGAAAGAGATCAAGAATTGAAAAATGTGGAAGAAGATTCGAGTTTAGATCAGCAGAGGCAGAAATCCAGAAGCCAGTTCAAGAAGAGAGTAATTTTCGGTCTAGGAATCGGATTGTCAGTAGGAGGTGTTGTATTAGCTGGAGGATGGGTTTTCACAACAGCATTAGCAGCTGCGGTTCTTCTAAGTGCCCGAGAATATTTCGAGTTAGTGAGAAGCAAAGGAATTGCTCAAGGAATGACACCTCCTCCACGATATCTATCTAGAGCCTGCTCGGTTATATGTTCTCTTATGCCCATACTTACATTGTGAGTAGTTTTTTTCAGTCAGTAATCACCTCGAAGCTTGTGATTCTTTTTCAGTGCAGTAATCACCTTAACGTTTAATCTTTCTATGAATGTTGGTTTTTAGGTATTTCGGTCATATCGATATCTCGGTGACATCAGCGGCTTTTGTTGTTGCAATGGCATTGTTGTTACAGAGAGGAAACCCGCGTTTTTCTCAGCTGAGTAGTAGTATGTTCGGGCTGTTTTACTGTGGATATCTTCCTTGTTTCTGGGTTAAGCTACGGTGTGGTCTTACTGCTCCTGTTCTTAACTCCGGCAAGCACTCGATTCAAATTATCCTTCTTAGCTTTGATTCCTTAAAGTAATCCAAGACTAAGTCTTCTGAGCAGTTTAATAACTTATAGGAATTGGAAGAAGCTGGCCACTTCTCCTCGGTGGCCAAGCACATTGGACAGTTGGACTTGTTGCAATCTTGATTTCGTTTTGCGGTATAATTGCCTCAGACACATTCGCTTTTCTCGGTGGCAAGGTATGTCTCTGATTCAGTTTAGATCAAAATTTTCGGATTTTCTTGTTAATAGACTCTTTAGGCTTTTGAGGGTTTAATAGAGTTTTTTTGTCATCGATTAATGAAGTTGAGAGCTTTCTTATTAAACTTATCGAATGAACGATGTTAAGAAGACTAATAGTCTACTGCATATAGTCTCGCAGTAACTTCCCTGGTCTTAAGTTAATTGCAGGCATTTGGTAAGACTCCTCTTACTAGCATTAGTCCAAAGAAGACATGGGAGGGAGCTCTTGCAGGACTTGTTGGTTGTATTGTCATTACCATTTTACTCTCCAAATCTTTGTCCTGGCCTCAATCTCTTGTCAGGTACTCAAATCTGATCGAAGTCTTATAAATCGATATGTATTTTCATTCTGAATGGTTCTATTTTCTACAGCACCATAGCTTTTGGGACTCTTAACTTCTTTGGATCAGTCTTTGGTGACTTAACCGAGTCAATGATCAAACGAGATGCGGGTGTCAAAGACTCCGGCTCACTCATCCCTGGACACGGTAATTACCCGATAAACCAGACCGATTTGAGTCTAGCAATGCCCTCTCTAACCGGTTCTTGTGTAATTGCAGGTGGAATATTGGACAGAGTTGATAGTTACGTATTCACTGGTGCATTAGCCTACTCCTTCGTAAGACTTCATGGAGTTTGATTTTATGGAGGATCCCAGGAACCCATTATTAGCAATCAAGAAAACTTATAAAGCGGGTACGATTTTTTCAATTCAAAAAGAGATATAGCAATGATGGTGAGGGAGATAAGAGATGAGCCTCCGGTTTGTTGTTTGATTGAACCGGTATGAAATTTTTGATTCAATGCGAGTATCGGTTCATTAATAGAATTCTCGAACCGTTGGTTTGTGTTGTCTGACCTGTTGATTTTTGGAGATTCATTTAAAAAGAAAAAAAATCTTCCTATTTCTAGAAAATGGGTTGAAAAGGACTAAAATCATGTGGGGATGTTAATGAATGCGTTGTTCCCAAGCAGACTTTTTAGTTATCGAAAAAAATCTGAATGGAAAAGGAAACTATAAATGAATAATTAAAAATCAACGATAAAAAAAAGAGGCGAAAATTAAAAAAATGATTGGGAAGAGGAAAGACATGGGTGGATTTTGTTATCGAATACAATAAAGAATGTTAGTTTCACAATTTCACTGCAGAATCTTAACACTAGATCAAGTGGCTGGTTAATTAGGAAAAAGTGGTAATACTGCGATTATATAATTATAAATATTAGTAGCGATACTACGAGGACCATGTGATTTTACGGACAAAACTCGCATTACACTATTTTTATAATACTAAAACACATGTCACTTCATCGTCTATTCTTCTGACATTTAACCCCAAATAAATGACGTCTCATTCATCTGTAAAACGTTGGTTATTCAAGTCAACGAAAATTTGAGATTTATTGGAAATAAAGTAGTTCAAACTTTTTTCCTCAAATTTGAGGATTAATGATTTAAAGAAAAAATGTGCAAAAATGTTGAAAAAACTTACTTCCTAATAGTACTACCTAACCACCCACAAAGATTTTACCAAATATCCGATATTAATGTTTATCATAAATATACGAATGTGAACCTTGTCATATACAAATTCAAACTTATAACATATTACATTAGAATGAGATTTTTGACTAGAACTAGATAATAGTAGTACTTTTCAGAATAATCAAAAAATTTAGGTGAGATTGAGGTAGATCGTCACAACAACAAAAAAGACAAAAAAAGGCTAACAAAAGGATAATTATATATATCATTTGATTGGTTAACATGACAATCAAAGACTAAGAACACATTAAAACATCATATAACCCAAATTAAGAAGCTAAAAAAGGCAAAAGAAATTGGCTGACATATTTTCTTCAAGTCCCTCTTTAACATTTCCATGCTGAGACAGCAACAAGTTCTTTCCTCTGCCAACACAAGACAAGTGAAGAAGACGACTGTCTCTTCTCCAAATAAAATCCTCTCATCGGATTCCTCTGCAACAAATACTCCGCCTGTGTCTCCGCCGTCTGACTCAGCGTCACCGGAGAAAACCCACATTGCCCAAATAAGCTTCTCCACGGCGGTGATCTCTCCATCCAACGGTGACGATTCGTCAACAGCTTCTGTATCGACGGTTGCACACAGAACCTCTCGATACTCGTAGCAGCTTCCTGATTATTTGGATTACCGGAGTCGAGAGACTCGAGCAGAGATGTGTAGTACTGAAGCGCGTGAATCACACCGTTCGGAAACGGCGCGTCGTTATTGCGGTCGCAGCTTCTGTCCGAGCAAACGACGACGTTTGGAGATATTTGTTTGAGGAAACGAAGGATCCACGGGAGGTAACCGGAGCCGACGGAGCTTATTGGAAAATTCACAGCGATTGCTTCTTTATCCGACGATCGGAGGAGAGAGAGAGGCCAATAGGTTGGATTCAGAAGAATCTCCATATTCAAGAGCTCGATCTCGAACGACACTCCGGTTTCTCCTGCGAAATTTCTGAGATTTTCTTCTGTAAATCTGAGCTCGAACTCGTCTGAGATAGTTGAAGGAGATGCAAAAGCTGTAATCTTCAGCGACGGAGCTGGTGACGATCTGTTTCTCCTTCCGGCGAGCTCTTGAATCAGAGAAGCCCATTGACCTCCGTAACCGATGTCGAAATCGACAATGTGGATCCGATCAAACCTTTCCAAGGACTCGAGAATCGTCTGGTTTGCTGTGAAGTTGACGAATTGGAGAAACGGCGACGTTTCTGAGAAAGCTCTGTAAGCTGCGATTCGAAGGATTAGGGTTTGAGGAGGGGAGAGAGATTGTGGTGAGTCTTGAAGGAGGAGAGAGTGGAGAGCTTCGGTTATATACGAAGCCGCTCTGTGAAACGGAGGTGTAGGATTGTTAGTGTTGTTGTTAAGGTTGTGATTGAGCCGCGCCAATATCCCTTGCGCGAGAATGGGATTATTCTCTCCGCCGTTTGCGGTTCCCGTTAGCTCCGCCGCCGCGTTGAATAGCTGGTCGATGATAACCGTTGACTGGTCGTTGTCTTCTTCGGTTTCGTCGTTTCCGGCTATTTTCGGCGGCGTGAGAAACGGGTCGTGAACCGGATCAGAGAAGGGGAAAACCCACTGGTGGTGGTGGTGATGAGAATCGGGCTGACCCGAATTCAGCCGTTTTGCAGGAGGAGACGACCCGACGGAGAAAAAACTCGGATTTGGGTTTATCAGAGTTTCTGGGTTCGTCGTAATCTGAAACTTTTCTTCTTCTTCAGGTGGTGGTGGCTCGTGGAAAGGGAAGCCATAGCCAAAAAGTGGATTCGGATTATCAATAACCGGTTCGGATCCAGAACCCGGGTCAAAACCCACGAACCCAGAACTCGGATCCACTACATCGCCGGCCATGATTAGTCTAAGAATACTCTGTTCTTGTCCCGGCGAGCCGGAGAGAACTCCGTCGAGATCCTCGAAACCCATTTGATCGCATTTCCCATCGGCGCCGGAAAAGGTAGCAGAGCCGCCGCCGGTGGGTACACCGTGAGAGGAAGACAGCGTGGTGGTTGAGGAAGAGACGAAAGGGCTTGGACTTCTAATAGTATCTAAAACAGACGTCGGCTCAGAGAAACCACCATTGTTAACACCGACAACATAACAGAGATCTTCTCCTCGTCCATGGATTTTGCATTCCGACGAGGAATCTACGAAACCCAGGACCCCCTTCCCTTGAAGTTCCTCAAAGGGCAGGGGCATGACCAATCTTGGATTAAAGAGAGAGACGAAGAGTAGAACAAAACGAACCCAGAAAAACCCTAGATCTCAAAACAGAAGAGGAAGACGAAGATGAAAGCTTGAAACTGAAATTGGCGCCCACATTTTCCTCCCTTAATGATAATAATAATCTTTCTTCTCTTCCTTTTTGTTTCTTCCCTCTAAATGCTTGCAACAACAACATACCGAAGCGATGATCTTCATCAATGCTCTCTCTCTCTCTCTCAATTGTTTTTTTTTTTTATTTTTTTTTTGTAAAATGACTTTGTTTTCCCTGTGTGTGTGGTGCCTTGTGTCTGTAGATTTACTTATCTACATCTGTATCATTTCGTACCCACCTCCTTGCTATGCCTACTCGCATTTTCGGCGCGTGACTCTTACCCTCCTCTCGAGTCTCGACACTAGTACATTCGTTTGTCTTTCTCTTTGAATTTTGGCTACAAAATTTCATAGATCTTTTTAAAAATTTGCTTGTTAATTTTTTTTTAATTACAACTTGCCATATCTAAACGTTGATTTATCATTACCATATTATTTGTCTAATCTGTTTTCTGTTCTTGGAAATGGACCGGTGTTTGAAATTTTAAGTATAGTAGTTAGCTTAATCTTATTTTAATGTGTTAGTTGTTTTTAAAATGTATATGTCTTTATTTTCTAAGGTTTTCGATTAAACTAGTCAAAATCTATTGGAGCCAATTTTTTTGGAATTTTTGATGTTTGTAATGCAGATTTTCGATAACATTTCTATTTTATATATTATCGGATAAAAAATTATGAGCTTAATGATTAGTATTAATGTTATTATTGTGTTATTACCTGGATTCAAATTTGGTAGAATGTCTGTGTGAATTTTTAAAAGAACAAAAAAAAAAAAACAACACCCTTATTTTGGCAAATAATGAAATTGAACCGAAAGTGTGACCCGGGAAAAGAAAATAGTTAAATTTTATAATTCAAACTATATAGAAAACCTGTTATCAACAAAAAAAAAACTATATAGAAAACCTAAAATGTCAATTATTGCTTGGTTGTCGTATAATTCAATGGTCTATAAATACTGTAGAGGCGCGTTAAACAAACGAAAAAAAAAAACGAAATGAAACAGTGTATAAAAAATCTAAAACAGATACCGAGGTTGCAGATAAAAAAAAAAAGTGAATTTGACGCAGATGGTTCATTGTCTATCATTGTTTTCCATAATTGCCCTTGGTTTCGAAGATCACGTTCGTTGGTAAATAGACGTAATATTGTCAGTTCAGTGTAAAACAACTCTTGCTTGCAGCAAGGTGGCTTTGATGCTTGGTTTTGAAAACTGGATTTGACGATTGATATTAAGGAATTTTTTTTTCCAATTAATTATGATGTGGCCGTGTATTGTCATAATGGTATTACTCTATCAAGTTTGAATATAAATTATGATATTATGGTAACACTGGGCACAAAATATTAGTGCATGTCTAACATTTACTTTACGAGTATGGTACTTGTATAAAAGATTTTTCTATATATATATAAACGTTAGATGATTTTTCACTTCTTTGAACTCTACGGAACCTAAACATTTGTCTAAGACAAGAGGTAGGACAATGAACATGTGTATATAGATAAACCATCTTTATATCTCTTAATTGTCTAAAATTTTTAAATGGACTACGTATTAATACATATATTATTTAGTTAAACACACATAAAAATTTGATAAACATAATGAAAAATGATAGTTATCAGTGTTTTATCTAGTAAAACGTGCTACTTGGAATGCACTATAGTATACTTTGTCTATGACCCATGACCAATACGGTATAAAAGCAGTGTCTAAAAATGTATCGATATTCTGTGATTTTGAAAACATACTTTGAAAGTACAATTTTGTTGACAAACTAAAATAGTTAAGTGGCCGTTTATTGACGGTAATAGAGAATAAAGAAGGAGAGCAAAAAAGAGATGAGCAGCTGGATTTTCCAAGACAAGTTGGAACTTTTGGTGGTTTGTGTATGAATGAAAGGGCGACATTGCTTATGTGATGGCCCTAAAGCTAACTCCATGTTTCTATTTTTTTTTATAACCAGAACAATATAAAATTAAAAATCATATGAATCGGAGATTGTAATAATGAGAGACATGTTTTTTTTTTCCAAGACAAACAAGAAAGCTCCATGTGAATTTCCACGACCTTGTAATCTGTCTAACAACATGTATTATATCAAACTATTTTTTCTGCTTTTTGTTATGTTTAGGATTAAAAAATTACCAAATTGTGTGTACTCAATAACTCAATCTATAGTGGATAATTGGCTAGTGCAGGGACACATCGACCGTGTGTTCCTGCATTCATACTCGTGACTTGGTTGCACGGGAATCATTAATTCGGTTACTGTTATAAAACAAGTAAATAAATTACGTTTTCTATGATCGTTGTAGAATAAATAGTATTTATAAACACCTTTAACCGCGAAATACGAACGTTAAAAGTAAATTAAAGTAACCCTCCATATGTGAAACAATACGAGCGAGATTATAAACACATTTACCATTCAAATTGTTCGTTAAACGCTTAACATTAAAACCAAAAAAAAAAAAAAAATTGTTCGTTAAACTTTTTAGTTGCTAGTCTTCAAAATAGATGATAGTCTTCTCTGACCTCTCTATTCACCTGCTAGACTATTCTTTTTTCGGTTTACTAATTAAAATCTCAATTTAGGAATTTAAGGGGGTTAACTTCGATGATTCATGTCATATCCAAATCACAACCACAAAATAACAAATTATGTAAATGTTTGGTTGGTTTATTATTAATTATCAAGACTTATGAGGTATATTGCTATACAAACAATAAAATTTGGTTCGTGTAGAAAGAGTTATAGTGACCGCCTGGTGATCGCGGAAACAAAACAAAAAGTAAAGATAGTGATAGATTGTATGATCTTATAATTTGTCAAGACAACAACCAACACAACCATGTAGTATTAACCTTGTTTTTTGTTTGTTACACTATATAATATTAGTGATTGACACATTGTTAACGTCCATAAATTAGTACTTCTCCTTTTCAAAAAATAAATATATTAGTACTTCTAAAATCTAGAAACAGTTGACCGAAATAGTTAGATACACAAATACGACCGGGGCATGACATTATGGTCTAAATTATCTGATAACCATGTAGGTTCCATCAGCTTTATATTTTATGTGGATATTGGTCTAGAATCTACATGACTGTTGAAAACTAAAAGTTCAGTATTTTTCGAAGCCAAGAATTTAACCTGAATCCATTGTTTTTAGTCCAGAATAATCAGATTTTGTCATAATGATAGCTGTTTCACGAATTGTAAATGATTTGCAATGGAGATATATTTTGCAGAAAATACGATTTCTTTTCTTTTGGAATTAGACGAAAAAAAATAATTTAATTTTTGGAATTTTAAGGAAAAGGAAATTGAAACTATATTTCTTGGTAAGAAAAAACTAAATTTATAGTCTAATGATAAATTATTAAATATCATAATGTACTTTTCTTTTGACGGATGACCCTTGAACGGTGGTTATTTTGTCTGTTTTTTGTTTTTTTAACATCATTTGATTATAACAAGGGTTTTCTGAAAAAAAACCATTCAAATGGTTTCTATTTGCAAATTTATCTTCCAAATGCAAAAAATGTAAGTCAATCTATCAATTGACGGTCAACCCATCAATTGACGGTCAAACCGCTATATAACCCTTCCGTATATCGATGACGTGGAATCAGCTAACGTCGTTAACAACGATAAAGTGGTTTTTTGCAAAACAAACCTCCTAGTGGTTTCAGATTGCAATTATACCCTCCAACTGTAAAAAATACAAGTCAACTCTATCATCTCCCATTCAACCAGCAATATAACCTTCATATATAATCGACGTGTATGAGCGGTATATTTTTAGACATCAAAACGACGTCGTTTTGGAAACATATTTTAAATCAAAATATTGTAAATTTTGAGTATCGAACCCGTAACCTCTCCAATAAAATCAGACTCACAACCAATTGTGCCAATCAATTTATTTCGTTCATAGAAAAAATAAACTAATTATATAATCTAAAACAACCACAACCAACATCATCACCGCTGCTACTGTCGCCGTCGCTTTGAACTTTGAGAACCAGAATTTTACGGTGAAATTCCTGTTTGTTTAGTTATTCAAATAAATTGATTGACACAATTGGTTGTGTAATCCGATTTTATTGGGGAGATTACGGGTTCGATACTCAAAATTTACAATATTTTGATTTAAAATATGTTTCCAAAACAACGTCGTTTTGATGTCTGTTAAAAATATACCGCTCATACACGTCGATTATATATGAGGGTTATATTGCGGGTTGAATGGGAGATGATTGGGTTGACTTACATTTTTCACAGTTGGAGGGTATAATTACAATCTGAAACCACTTGGAGGTTTGTTTTGCAGAAAACCCTATCGTTGTTAACGACGTTAGCTGATTTCACGTCATCGATATACGGAAGAGTTATATAGCGGTTTGACCGTCAGTTGATGGGTTGACTTGCATTTTTTACGCTTGAAAGGTAAAATTGCAAATTAAAACCACTTGGAGGGTTTTTTTTTGCAGAAAACCCCTTATAACAAAAACTGGTAGAAAGACCTTCGTACAATATAGTAATAATAATGGATAAAAAAATTTCTTTTTTTTCATAACCGTGGACTGTGAGTCTATAATTTTTCTGGTATATAAAATCAGATTTTAGATATTTCGATTCAAATAATAACTCTAGTACCAAAAAGAATTTGAATTCGGAGTACAAGAAAACCAATCCTTTATGATACCACTAAACCACCACTTTTCAGTATAATGGACAAATGTTAAAAGTTTGAGAAGCCATAGCAGAACGAAGATCCTCTTTAGCTAAAAAATCAACACATTTGTTTCCTTCTCGTTTTCGAAACGCAAATTGGTTTCCTTCTCCTTTGTGAATCGCAAATTGTAGCTCATCAAAACCTCCTCTCCAAGTCAAGATATTGTGTCAACTTGCTTCAATCACCATTTTGCAGTCGCCTTCAAAGATTACTTTTCTAGATCTGAGACCCCAAGCGGTTATTTGTTATTGACGAATGACAAATTGGGCCCATAGCGAGGGCAGTCTTATAATAAGCTTTATGGACCATTTGAAATTCATTACTTCGCGTTAAATAACTATGGGCCTTGGTACATAAATTACAACTATATTCGTATTCGCTAAATGGGTCAATTAAAGTTTTAAAAGTTCCTTAAATCACGTTAACTAACCTAATATAACCAATCAAATTACTCAGATTTTTAGTTTGTTTGGTCAAATATAAGCTGACGTGTAATTCAGTAATTCAGTAATTCGATAATCTTGCGGTAATCTAAAAGGAGAAGGAAACGCGATGATATATATATATATATATATACCCAAAATTCGTCTTTCATAATTGTAGCGATCGCAGAAGTTATTCAATCATTAGTTAGATTTCGAATCCAAAGTTTTTGACCTAGTCACCTCCCACAATCTGTTCCTCTCTGTAAGTTTCTCCGATTGATTTCGTTGAATTTACTCTTGATTGATCTCTACTGAAATTTACAGAGTTAAGTGAATTCCGACTTGGGTCTTAGGAAGAATTAGGGTTTTGTGTAGGGATTTGGTGAATATCGTTTTCTTTTTTGTGTAGATCGGTGATTCTCGATTTTTTTTTATATTCAGGGATAAAGATGAACAAAAGTAGCTTCAAGCAAGACCATGATTTCGGTAAAAAAACCTCTTTTTCCACTAATTCGATTGTGATTTTAGGATTGTTACAATCTGATTCTTAGTGATGATTATATGCAGAAAAAAGGAAAGCTGAGGCTTTGAGGATCAGAGAGAAGTATCCTGACAGAATCCCGGTAAAAAAAACCTCTTTTGAGATTCTGTTTCTGTTTTCAAGCTTTGCTCTTATGTCTTAAATTGTCTATATGTTTCAGTAATCCGCCTAAACCCACCATAGATTTTGTTCTGTTTCCTAGTTTAGTAAATCCTAGGAACATACCCAATTTGTAATTGAGAAGCTCTTGTGTTGGAATCTGAGGCCTGGTTGATCGAAATCTTGCAAAAGGAACTATGATTAGAAGGCTAAAGTCTACAATGAACACCTTCTAATTGTGGTTCAAGAAATTAAGGTTTCAGAAATAAGGTTTTTACTTGTTTCTTTGTAATAGGTGATTGTCGAGAAGGCAGAGAAAAGTGATATCCCAAGCATCGACAAGAAGAAGTATGATCCTCTTTTGTTTATTTTATCTACATTCTTTGGATAATCTGGTCCACAAAATTCCTCAAAACTGGAAATTCGTTTCTTTCATTAATTCCTTATTGTTGGATTGGATTTACATTTTACAGATACCTTGTCCCAGCGGATCTAACGGTTGGCCAATTTGTGTATGTAATTCGCAAAAGAATCCAACTTAGTGCAGAGAAAGCTATCTTCGTCTTTGTTGATAATGTTCTTCCTCCCACCGGTAAAATTAGTCTTCTTAAACCCTTCATTAATATCTTGTTGCTTCTATCTTCGTATTGAATTGGAATACATGATTGCAGGAGCGATGATGTCAACCATCTACGACGAGAAGAAAGAGGACGATGGGTTCTTATACGTTACATACAGTGGCGAAAACACATTTGGATCGTCATTGGATCAATGAATCTGATTTAAAATCAAACCTCAGGCTTCTTTAATTCCTATCGAATTAGTTAATTTGATGTTCTTGCTTTAGTGGAATGTAAATATTCCATTTTCTCTTCTTCGTGTTCGTGAAATTGTTCATGTGAATTCGATCGGTTTGCAAACAAAGTTTTCGTTCAGTTTTGGGTTTTGTATAATTTGAGCTCGGTTCGTTTCGGTTCAAGTGAGAAATTAATAGCATGATCCGACAATTCCGGGTCGAGCCCACGGTATGTGTTGGGCTTTATAGAGATTAGAGACACGGTGGGTTTTGTTTGTATTCGATTAAAAAGACAAATCACATGGGGAAACGCCACGTGTCGAACCTAGCGGATATGGCGGCTTCGGGTTGCGGTTAGGGCACGATCTTTGGTGATTTTCGCAAACAACATAAAAACAGAGCGGTGAAGGTCCACGCACACTTGTCTGCTGCCATGTGGACCCCACTTTGCTAAACGATCTCTGGTCTCACACGTTCTTTTGCTCTGCCTTTCCCCTCTCCGTAATGTATTGTCAATTTATCACCATGTCAACTATTAATTTATACCTATGTCTTAATGCATTATATTTGACAACAAAAAATGCCAAATATTCTATTTTGTTTTTAGTACGCTTTCGTCATCACCAAGCAACAAAATCGTCTCATGTATATATGTGTGTTTTCAACCATGCACAAATTTCTCTTTAACATGATATCGATGAATAACTAGACAAGTTTCCCACAAATCAACCATCCGATGAACGAAACTCAGCGTCGAGTTCTTATCGTGTGTTTCTAAGCTTTAGTGTCAAACTTTTTCAGTATTGAACTCACCTGATTTTAGTGTAGGTTTGTGAGATTTTGATTAGGCTTATGTATATTCACTACAATTTTGCATGTTTTCAACCATGACAACTTCAAATTCTATATATGCTTTGTATTGAAAAAGTCAATATATATATATATATATATATATATACAAATTTATTAAGACTTTTGGGGTTTTAGCAGACACTACCAGTCTCCACTTGTTGAAAACATCAAAATATGTCCCTGGGTGATTAGAGGCAAGGAAATTATTACTTATTAGCATTAAATAAATAAATATATTTTCTAGACATGAACATGTATCATGTCGAAATTGACCAATATATATCTCAATGTGATAATACATCTAACAACAAAATCAATCACAGACAAGACCGTTGCATACTTAGTAGTTATTATCAACAATTAATAATCACAGAAAAATATATTATACATATATATCGTTTGACTTTTGAATAATGCGTATAACTTAATGAATAAGCCATATGCATAGAATGAAATAAAATTAAAACACACTTGGTTCAAGGTTTTTGTGGAAAACAAATCCTGCAAGCATTGATAAGATCCGTAATCTACTTTTACTGTCCGTTCCAATATGTTACAATTAATAATGAAAATACTTTAGAAAAACGTAGTTTTTAGCCTGTCAGAATAGAACAATCCGTTTGAAGAATGTTTGGCCGAGAAAGACTGCTTACTTTTTTTTTTGTTATCACCATTAGAAATATCGATCTTTACGCGGATGTTATGCTTCCCGAGAAACACATGTAAACATGAAGATATATAAAAGTGAATTAAAAATTTGAGTTGGGAGACAAAAGTTAGAAAGGTAGCGTAAAACCATGCAAAGTGTTTAAAGGCCCCAACGTAGAGACAAAGAGGTAGGAGATTCAAAACCTCTTCTTGGGATAAACAACGAAGCATATGCATCAAAACCCTAATTCTCCTTTTTGCTCGTCTCAATGGCTAGCTAGATTTTCGCTCCATTATTAATACATAATATATAAATATATACATAAAATCAGTAAGCGGTCAAATCTGAGGATGCTATAACTACGAGAGAGAAGACACAAGTCTGGTCTTTTCTCTTTCGCTAGGTTTCTCTGGTTTGGGTCGGTGGATTTCTCAGAGACAGAAGAGGGGGCCACACATACCATATCTGACCTTCACTTCTCCTTTCTTCTTCTCACCCATACATTTGCATGTTCTCTCCTTTTCTTCTACCATCAACGACTCTTTCTCTCTCTACCTATATCTGCATTTATTACACAATCTCCCTGCCTCGAGCATTTATAACGATCACGATATCTTCAAACCGCCATCTCTCTCTCTCTATCTCTATATATATTTGTGCATATTGGTTTGAAACCGTCGGTTATAATCGAAGTCATTTCGTTGATGGCTAGTATTCGTATGAATAGTTGCTTCTATTTCCTTTTTATCGTTTTTGTCATCCTTTCTCGGACTTGCTTATGCCACTCTCGCCTTCTTGGACTGACGGAGAAGAAGCTTGGTGTAAAAAGTGATCACTTGATTGCGAAGGTAATCCAGTCCCATTTGCTCTTTGATGTTAGAGTCTCAGCTATTTTGAATGATGTTAGACTTTTAACTGTGCGCGAATGATATATATATATATAGGGTATTTTCTTAAGAATAGAGTTTTGTATACCTTTTCTGATATGAGAGTTTCGAATGATTTACATGCGCATAAGCACATATAGCAAATTAACTCGGACATTATTTCTTGATAATTGATCTTAACACGTGTATATACAGTCCTTTGTTTTAAAGGTGCAATTGGTTTATTTTGTATAAGGTTCTTAGTTATAAAATGTTTTATAAAAATGTTATATATATAACATTTGATTTGAAAAGAAATGATCATGATTTTCAATTCATCTATATATAATTCACGATCGTTTCTTATTAAATCAAATATACAATTATATTTCAAATTTGTAGGTAGGGTCCAAACACTAAGTATATAAGAAGTCTTTTTGCTTTTTCTTTTTTTTATAGAAAAAGTCTATAAGAAGTTTGTGAGCAAAATATGGTCGAGTAGAGTAGCTAATTATACTTATTTTTCATATAATATCACACACACCATATGTAATTAGTTTAATTATATATATATATATATACATTAACAAACTAAAAAACTAACTAAACACATGTATACAAATTTATCGACTCTTTTTCCATGGCACAGAACAACGAAGAGGTTACAAAACTAGAAGCTCCGTCAATAAACGAGACCAAAACATTTTCGAGCAAAGCACCGATTGAGCATGACGTGGTTAGCCATGGCCAGGTCAATAGGAAGAGTACGAAGGACGATCGCAGAGTAAAACGAGCGTCAGCAGACAAAGTCTCAATGACTTGGAAAGTTCCCAAATATTCAAAGAAGCAGCCTAGATCAGATCAAGAACATCCCGGATTCAGTCTCGATTATATGCAGCCAACCACGCACCCGCCTCATCATAATTAAATCTTTAACGATCATATAATAACTCCATCCAATTTTCTTGTTGTGCTGTAAGTTATATATATAATAACTAAAGTCACGAAGAATGTCCCTCGTTACATATATGGTCAGAAACGACCTAGCTAGTTCAAAGCTTTATAATTAAATTACATAATTTAGATTAGTAAAACAGTTCATGATATTATTCAATACTAGCTACTCCGTTTCATTTCTTGATTATGTTACTATATCACCTTCTTTAAAACTTGCATTACTATATGATAAAAATAACTGTTTTGTCAAGTAATTAATAGTTTGGTTTTCGCAAATCCTCTCTAATGCATTTCTTTTAATTTTATGCTTTTATTGAAATCCGATGTAAAGCCTGTGGCTGTCTTTATCAAAATTTCTTTTAATCATTAGAAGATCTTTCTCATAACAAATATCAACTTGAGCCTCGTATTCGGTGTAAGAGCTTGGACCAAAAACGTTTTCCACTTGTGACTTTATAACCAATGGTTACTTACACTTTATAATTGTCACCTTCAACGTCATAATGAACAAGAGAAGAAGCCGTAGAAACAGGAGAAGCAGTAGAAATTCCACGTGGATTTCTTCTACCTTGTTCGAAAAGCAAAATGATCCCAAACCACAAAGACCCTTTAACGATCCTAACCATATACCAATCGTCACAACCGTATAATATAACCACCAATTCACAAAATCAACCGTTCCCACATCCAAATCAACGTTAACATTACCATCGATTGGTAATAACAACAACAATGCTCTTTGAGCCTCTGCCACACCAACCAAAGCCTCTACTTCATCTCGAAGCTTCCACCACCACAACGTCCCACAGCTCACGGCCAAAGCCACTCTCTCCACCACCGTCTCTTCTCTTTGGTGGTGACCCGCGTCTCCTCCGGTCAACGTGCTGTCCACCACCGGTCTCACGATCACCCGACACCACAGAAGCATTACCTCGTGAAGACCGAAGAAAAACCATTGGAAGTCATTCCTTGGAGGCCTAAACCGACGGAGATTTGAACGAGGAAAAGTGTGAGCCACGCGATGCTGACATGTGGATAAAAGGAAATGATCTTGGTGGTTAGAGAAAGAACTAGAGTGTAGTTGTTCACAATAATCAGCTATAAGAATAAGGGGCATTGAATCATGAATTGGTATTGATGCGAGTCAATCAAAACAGAGTTTGTGAAGAAAGAAAAGAGAGTGAACCATAGCATGATGGTTTGGATCGAACAGCTTGTCAACATAAACTATACAATTCAGTGTTATCGTTTGGGTCAATGTTAATTTTAAAACAAATTTGAGAGTTTATATAATTAATTTAGAAAAATACTTAGTTTAGATTGATTTACTGATTTTGGTTGATGCTAAACCATTTGTAGAGAATGTGCAAGAAGAGTGTTGTTGTTCTTCTCTTAAGACTTGAGGCATTTCGTATGGTGAATGGTTTGTTCTGTTTTAGCTGGAAATTTTAAGTTGACTAATACTTTTATGAACATCATAATTCATTCACGTATCTATTTAGGGTTTTCTGTTGGTCATAAAATGATTAATCATGTGACGAGTTAAAGCATTAAAAGTTTGAATATTTGATAGTAATGTGCAAAACATTAAAATCGTAAAAAGAAGCTAAACAACAGATGCTGTTCATACGATCGTATTTGAAATATATCATTTGATATACTAGTGGGCCCCACGTTATTACTAATAAATGAAAGCATACAATGATTTTCTTAATTAAAGTTTCCTTGGCTTCGAGTTGTTTTCCAATTATAGTTTCTTGACTTCGAATTGTTTTTCAATAATATTTCTTTGACTTCGAATCGTTTTCCCATTAAAAGCCGATAACTAATAATCAATCGCAACAGCTTCGACTAGGACTGATAAAGGTACGCAAAGGTGTAAACAGTAGCTTTGCTCTAAGTTTGTACCCAAGCGATTAAGAAATAAAAGCATTAGGTAGATGATTGGTTGGTCTATAACTATAACTTAATTGTTGTATAATTTATTCTGTAAGTTTTTTTGCTGTACCTTTAATTTTTTTTTGCTGTAAAAAAAACCCACAGCCTTAAAGCCATAAAATAGTTGTTTTACAAAAAAAAAAAACATGAAAAAAAAAATATATGGTTGTAGAAACACAAAATGCTGTAGGTTTTATGTGAGACCACTCAAAACACGATTGAAAAAAAATGTTCTCAAAATTTTTTAAGAGCTTTAAAAAATTCCTACAGCCCAACCAATCACCCCCTATGTTAATTTTTTTTTAAAGGTGCAAACAGTCGGTTATGAAGTAAATGTTTTAAGCTTATAATGGGCTCTATATTGAGCTACAGATATAACCAAGACCCAATATACTTTGTTGTACCGACAACGAGATTCTGAAACGCCAAACGTATGGAATCCACAATGAGTGATGGATGTCGGCGGCGTGGTATATCTGTACAATGGACATGTTCTCAATATCCCACCAGATTGGAGTATTTCCCTCGAAACATTCCTATAAACAGCATATAGTAACATAATATACCTTCTACGCTCAACCTTTGTTAGCATTATGCAACAAAGCTCTCCTACTGGCAAGCATTCAATCATTCATTTATCTCAGAAATACCTCACAAACAAACCAAAATCAGAGTCTATCTGGTTGCCTTAAAGAATGTGATGAAAGATTCTATACAAAAGATTACTTAAAAAGCTTGCACTTAAGATGCCAACAAGTCATACACAAGCATCATCATACACAAACAATCACCAATGAATGTGTAATGACTAATGAGTCTACTGATTTTACGAACCTTTATGACAGCAACATGTATATGTCTTAGCAATTATAGTGCGAATATGAAAATCATTGTCCACCTCTTTGAAAAAATCAGAACATAATGGCGCACATAAATTGATTATTGATAAGCAAAACCCTAATCATAATCACATATCTCTAGAAAAGACATCCATAGCAATTCTTTCCGATTTTGCAGGACACCCCTACCGGATAAGCAAATCGAGACTATATCTCAATATAAGCGAAATGGGGCATTGATCGGAGCGTATTTTCCTAGAGTCAAATAGTAACAAGCTTTTAATCGAAAATAAATCAGCGAAAAGCAAGCAAAGGAAGAATTACTTACTCAAAGCTCACGGGTTGAAGTGCGAAAGAGCTCTTGATTCCCGAGCAGAATTTGTATCAAATAGATGTTGCCGGGAAGAGTCGCGCGTCACCACCCAAAAATGATCTAAGAAAGCAGAATATAGAAACTGGTGTTCAGTGAGAGTGAAGAGCAATGAAACAGAAATTCAGAAAATTGGACGATTTTGTCAAATCGTTCGATTTAGAAGAGACCACGTGTTATCATCTGCTTACTGTTTTCAAAATCATCGCGCCTTAAGTTTATGTATTAAAAAAGAGAAAGCCCATTTGACCAGAAAAAAAAGAAAGAGAAAGCCCAATAGATGCAAATTTACCAAAACCCTCGTCTTTCCATGGATTTTCATTTCATCTTTTCTCGACGGCGACGAAAGAAACCGCCGTCACGAGCTCCGGCAAAAATTATTTTACCTTCACCGTTCCGTCTACAAATTAATCAGACAGATCCAAAGATAATCCAACGATTTCGGCTTAAAAAAACATGAGTGTGATGTTTCGGGCATTTTTCTTGAGCAATCTGATTCGATCTTGCTCGAGAGTTACGCAGCCAATTGATCGTAGCATACGATCGTTTCTCTCGTCGACGATGATTCGTCTGCACTCGACCGGTAGGTTTGCTGATATCCGCAAAAAAGTTAATATCCTCAGTTTCTTAAAACTCTATGAACTGGATGACTTAGTATCAATCCGTTAGAGGATAAGTTTTGTTCTTCGATATTCGACTTAAAACTAGAGAAAAAAATCTCGATTGCTATGATCAGAATTATCAGTGTTGATTGAAATGGGCTCTATAATGGCAGAAATCAATGATTTGAGGGCCAAACAGAAGGTAGTGAATTTCCTAGAAATGATGCGCTTTCACAAAGCTTGTCGTCGTTTCTCTCTATCGCCTCTCTGCTTCTCTCCTTCTACCTCCCAAGCTTTCTGCTTCTAGACTTCTAAACTTGGATTTGGATTACATTGTATAGTTTTTTTTTTTTGCTACTTGTCACTGAAATCGAACTCTTACCTGCAGAAAATTGCTTTTGATTGCTTGTTTTGTCGTTGGGAAACGTCCTGTTTTTCCAAAATTCTTGGGAAAATTGAAGGTAAGGTGTAAGAAACTAAATACAGAAAAAAAGAAGTTTGAAACGAGAGAACTTATATCAACTAGTTTTAATTATAGGCCCATTTCTAGAATGGGTCATAAGCCCATAACTTATGGACCGTAACCTCTCGTGCAAACAGAAAATAGAGAAGTATCGATCTGCCTTCCAACTTTCCCGCCGGAAAAGTTTCTGGAATATCCAATTCTGTAAAACCTAAAAGCGAGACGAAGGGGATTAACATAGTGTGGGTGGAGCGTCGAGACTGAGAGTTTTTGAGAGAATGGAGGGAAAACAAGCTGGATCCTCTCTAGATCTGTTGATAGCTTCGTTCAACAAACGAATCGGCGAGTTGCAGGAACTCGTCATCGCCCGCAACAGTGAGTCGAGTTCTAACACTCAATTCAAACACAATGCGTTCTTCTCTCCATCAGATGCCCTAATTTTGGTTTTATGCAGTGTATCCGGCGAGCAGCATCCCGGATTTAACCGCGATCGACACTGCGTTGAGCTCGATGGAGCTTCAGGTACACTCGATCAAGGACCGGTTGCGTGAAGAGACCGAAGCTATTCCGAAAGCAAAGGTACCTGTTGATTGCTTCCGATGATTTGAGTAATTTAGCCATTTAGGGTTTGGAATCTGGACCTGGGATGTGTCTTTTTACGAAAATCGAAATATTAAGTTATGAACTTTGAGGAATTCATGTTGCTTGTAGAAACTTATCGAGGCATCGCTGAAACAACAAGGGAAATTGCAGAAGATGTCTATTTACGCACCGTCCCATTTTCCTGACAAGACTACAATGTTAAATTCAGATATAAATAGATGGTATATACATTGATTAGCCTTTTTCTTCAATATCTTTGGTATTTTTTACTAATCCAGAAGTTAGACTAAGATTAGTGGGTTTTTTTATTCCAGTTTGCTGCAAGAAAATGTCAAGCAGCACGAACAGAATTCCGCTCTCAGTTCTTTCAAATCTGATGAGGAAGTAGCTGTTTTACCTAAGGTAGAACTTGCTTATGTACTTTGTTTTCTCCAAAAGAGACTTGATGGCCTTTAAGACTCAATGGTTATGATCAACTGTAAGCTGTAGCTACTGTTGCATTCTGTTATCTCTGTCTTTGGTTGATCTTTTGGGTTTCGTCTCCAGGAGAAGAAAGGTCGTGGGTCTCCTCCGCTTTGGTACATAACTGTTGAAGAACTCAATTCCCTTTCATCGTAAGTACACTCTACTTTTTCCTCTCCATGTTTATGCGAAACTCATATTGATTTTCTGAGTTCCTACCGAAAAATAGATACATGAGAGGAAGGCTCACCCTTGAGAAAGTAAATGCGGCTATCAACGACATGGCTTCATACGCTGAAGCAAATGCTCATCTTATTTCAGCCCCAAAACAAAAGGTATCACATATTATCGGCTTGCGGATTTGATTTATATCCGATGATTGTACTGACTCTTGTTTTTTATTTTGCGGAGCTGGCGGAAAACCTCTGGGAGAAAGCACTGGTAAGCTATTTCTTCAGAAAGCTGTCAATTTCTATTGCTAAAAGAAGTTATGCATACTTATGCTGATTATCTGTGAGATGCTGGCAAAGGGAGGAAGCTAATAATCTTGAAACTCTAATATGTGTAGAAACTACGAGACATTGTAACAGCGGGAGCAGTGAAGGGCAAACATTTCTTTCTTGAAACTGACATGAAGGGACCAATGTTGAAACTAGACAACACAGGCAAAGCGATACTCACGGTAAGTAATTTCTGTCTCCTTAATTTCAACAACAAACAACATCTTTACTCTTCACAAGAATTGAAAAACACATAATAGTAGTCATTCGTTTGATGCCTTTAACAGGTTCTTCGTCACCTTGGTCGAATTAGCGAGACTCGAATCGGCCAAAACCGTGTCATCATTCTTCTGAAGCCTCATTAGAAACCAACTTACCTCAAGTTTGTTCATTTTCACAAGCGTAAGGGGCAATACCGTCATTTTCACATCAATTTCTTGCTTCTTCTCGGAAGCCTAATCTTAGACTGTTTCGGCCAACAGCCCACCTAGGCCCAGAATCAACTACTGTATGTCGTCCTTCTTAAACTGCACGAATCTGTAATGTATGTACAAAATGTTTTAAACAATTTCTCATATTTGCACAAAAGTAGAAAAACTCGGTTTCCGTTATTTCGTTATATTTTTAATATAATAAGCAATTGTGGAAATTATTTAAATAATATCTGGTTCAAGTTCCAGTGCACAAAATGGGCTGTCCCATTCAAATCTACAAAGTAGCAAAACTCGGTTTCCGTTTTTATTTAGTGACTTTTGATTTAGCTCTACATAGTTTACAAGTATACATAAACCCAATAAAAGGTTTATTTTTAAATATAGATGATTGAAAGTAATATAAATATTGTGTATTTTCGTTTAAACTAAATTGTAAGCCAACTATTATTGACCTAGTAAATTTGGTTACAATTGATATGTATCATGTATACAAAGAAAATACAATCAAGAGGAAGTAAGAAAATGGAATGGAGAAGGTGGTCCAGGGAAACAGGAGAGCAAAGACTATTTGCCTCAGAAACATTCACAATTTCACGTTTATCCATAATGTCTGTCCCAATCTTTTTGTCTTCTTTTTTCATATAAACCAATTAATCGATTTTAGTCATCCTTCGTTCGTGCAAAGACACAAAAAAACATTATGCATAAAGACAAAACACATACCACAACCACTCTTGTATACATTTTTAAAAAAAAATCACATTTATTACGAACCAACTAATATGTATCAAATAATTCATATTTGTATTGTAACCTAAATTTTATATTTTTAAGAAAGAAGCAATCATAAATTCTCTGCAGACACGTTTTAGACTATAGAGTTCTCCATCACCATTTTACTTCGTTTCTTTTCAACGTATCATTTAACTCAGCCAAGAAAGATATGGTCTGTCCAATGCATTTAATGATTACAATTTTGATTCTTGAGTGTTGAGAATTTACTTCGCCGCTGTAAATAATAAATCTAGGCCGCCTTAATAGTGAACTGAAAAATGCAATCATGAATCATCCTTTTTTTTCTTTTAATGCAAAAGAAAAACACTAGTTAAAGGGGGAAGCAATAAAACGTATTATACGAAAATATGTTTCATATTTCTAAAAGGTATTTTGAAAATAAATAACATAGAATTCTCCCGTTACGCAGTACACAGACCAGACAAAATCAGGAGAGCTCCTTTCTCTTTTCTCCCGTATCTATTTTTAATTTCCATTTTCTTTACCTAAATTCGATTCGATATTAAGATATTGTTTTTTTTTTTTTTAATTTAAAAACATATTAGACTATTGTTACGTGTATTCATTCTACTTACCCCTTCGACCAAATTCCCAACCTAATAGAGCGGAGCTCGTTGCGGCGTCTTCTTCCGTCGGTTTAAAAAACTCGCCGGAGTTTCCGTGTTAGTCGGGGAAACCGCCGTCGTGACTCTCCGGCAAGTCGTCGACAAGCTGCTTCTCTTCTTCCGAACGATTTCAGTTGTGGCGGTGCAAGCGAGCGCCTGACACCAGAACATGTCTCCTCCTCCGTTACCACCTGACCCGGAAGACGTTCGGGTCGACCCGGTGGGTTCGAGCGTGGAACTGGGCGTCGTTGTGGTTCCTTCGTCGGTTAAATGAAGAACCTTGCAGACGCGGAGAAACCCCGAGAGTCCTCTTTGTCTCACTATGACGTCACTAATCTACAAAACCAAACCAAGAGACAATTACGTGTAAATATGATCGTACAATAATTAATCGTGCATCGAGAAGGAAAAAAACAAAAAAAAAACGAACATCGACCCAGATGAAGAAAAGCTGCAAATTGAATTGGGTATTTGAAAGAATTTGAAACGAAAACATAATTAACGAGAAGAAATAAACGTTTCTATTTTTCTTTAAGAGGAATTTTTTAAGAAAGAACATCGACCCAGATGAAGAAAAGTAGTAAATAGAATTGGGTATTTGATAGAAATTGAAAAGAAAACGTAATTAACGAGAAAAATGTTTCTTTTAATTAGAAGCAGACCTTGCAGGAGAGAGAGCAAAAGATATAAGGAGACTGGAGACTCCGGTCACAGGTGACGCAAATGTTGCCGGAACAACGAAACTGTCGAGACTGAGGTCTTTCATTGATGAACACAACTTTTGAACTGTTCGTTGTGTATGGCTTTAATCATCATCATCAACACATACACACAAAACGAAAAAAAAACGCGTATTAATAGCTGTAAATTTAGGGCACAAGAACCCATGAAAATTGATGGATTAAGAGGTTGTTAAGAGCAATAAATTAGGAAAATTTAATTACAGGCATTGAGACCACACCAACAAACCTGAATTAAAGAGCAGTCCATTAGCTTCGAACCATCCTCTACCCTCAAAACGTCGTGATACACATATCTTCTTATCTGCAAAAGATTTTTCCAGTAAAACAAAGTTTAAAACTTTCTCGATAAATTGAATTTTCTTTTTTTCAAAGAAAGAAGTGAAATTATAGTTTCTTAAAAGAGACCTGGAGAAGACGATGAGAGGTATGTGAGGAGATACACTGAGGGCAGATGCTAAGACAACAGTCGACACATAAAATGTTCTTCTCGTTCTTCTTAACATCTTCGTGCTCCAAACAAGCGTTGAAAAACTTCTCCTTTAACAAAACCTCAAGCCATGCAGGGAATTCCCCAGTTCCCATCTGCAAAATTGAATCAAGACCCATGTTTCAATTTGGCCTAAAAATGAAAAATTTACCAGACCCATAACCAAAAAAGAGGAGCGAGAAAAGGATCAAAACCCACCATGAGTGTATTTTCAATATCTTCTTCTTCTCTCGGGGAAGAGATAAGTAAGGTCAAGGTCAGGCGAATTTGAGCTCTCAGTGGTGAAATTGACTCACCATTCCCAGAAAGAGAGAGAAAGAGAGAGAAAGAGAGAGCGGCGCCTGGAGAGAGTGACCACTATCTTATATTTTAAATGACTCCTCTCCTCCTTCTTTCTTATTGTGTGCTTTGTGGATTATTAGATATTTAATTGTACCATTAGAGAATTTATTTCACGTTGGATCAGGTCAATCTTTCTTAGATTACGTATAGATGAGAAATGGTAATTGGGGTAATTAATCATCATTAGCTCAGTAGTTTTAGATTGAATGACCACCCAAAGTAGCAGAGTTTAATATGGAAAAAACTTGACAAAAAAATAAAAAAATGGAATTCATTCTATTTATGGTTAATAATAAAGAATCATAAGATTTGATCATCTTCTTGTATGTGTCCTTTGATATGAATTTTGATGCTGTATCTATTTATATTGAGCAAATAATATTATAGAGAAAATTATGAGCTAAAGGTTTTCAGTGTAATCTCTACGAATTAAAGAAAAAAAAAGTTGTAACCAATTTAGTTAAATAAAATAGAGTGCTAATTCCTTGAGAAGGTTATTATTGCAACTTCTATTGATATATTTTTCTGCGTTATTATTATTATTATTATTTTTGGTCTCTGTCTGGTTAAATGTGCAAAAGTGCTAAATGACAAGACTCTCCCCAACAGTCCACTTTCCATTTCTCAATGGCAATTTCGTAAAACCAGAGATACCAACTAAAAAACAAATTTCTCTTTTTACTATTTTCTTTAAAAACAGTAAATTATAGGGTCTTAAATACGCGAATAACAAACCCAATTCAGTATAATATCAATAGCTAGGATTATTCTAAGCACCATTAGCATCCAAATAAAACCAAACTAAGCACCATTCATAATATAACTAGAAACATAAATGTTATAACTATTGGAATAGAGAGAGCAAATTCCAAGAAGAAAGAGAGAGGGCCTAAGACCTCTTGTCACAGCTGTAGACTTCTCGAAAACCAGTGCGAAGTTGATGGGCTTTATTAGTTCTTGCTATACTACTAAAAATACCTACACACCTCGCTAGACCACCTAAATTGTTTTTATTTATATAATAACAATAATCTCAACTATCAATTTCTTGAATTTAGAATTATTCTTTTAAACAGAGAAAAAAAAACAAAAAAAAAAAATGTGTAAGTATATATTAGAGAGAGAGGGACAGAGAGGTGGATCAGAGTTGGTACGGAGGAGCAGCCTCAGGCAGAAGACGACGCCTCTGCTTTTTTGATCTGATCCGATTCGATCCAGCTGTCCCTCTTTCTCGTTACTGCTTTTAGTTACTGATCAGGGTCACTTTGGTCATTTCCTTTTATCTACATGGGCTTGGGCTTTTACACTTTGTTTGGGCTACTTTTTTTCACGGCTCGTTTCGTTACGGTTATTATTCTGATTTGTTCTTCTTCATCGTGTTCATACACAACACACGCAATAAAATTGGTCAGACATTTCTCCTCTATCGAGCACAAATAAAATTCAATCCGATAACCGATCCAAACCAAATACAAAGAGAAAAAAAAAAAGTTAATTTAAAAAAATTAGATTAAATGTGAATTGATTCCAGTTTAATATGGGAAAAGTTAAACTTAACTGAAATTTGATTTCTTTTTATCAACGTTCTGAAATGTAATATATTTAATGATGTTATTCATGAAATTTTGAGTTCAAATTTTATCAAACTAAGTCATACTGTATCATATTTTATTTTATTTTGATATTGTTTTTTAGTCTAGATTCGAGTTAAAACAACCCTAATCACAACAGCATCAAAATCAATGTTTTGATTTAGTCAAACGACGTCGTTGCAGAACGAACTTTTATCTAACAACCGAAATCGTTGGTAACCCAATGGTCAAATGAGAACAAGAGACAGTGACACACGACCCACGATTTTGTCTTCATATTTGATTTGATGTCCCACACGAAATAAATAGATAACTATAAATGTACATGCCATTGTGGAATTTACGCATAATGGTGTCATGAATGCGGATCGGAAAAACAATACCATAGCTATTTTTATGTTTCTTAACTTTTAACCACGTCGAGATGCAAAAAGATCCGTTAACTTTTTTTTTCATAAATAAACAATGAAACCTGAGTAGTATTCATATCTTTCAATAAGAAAGAATTTAACTGGTTAAACAAAAGAAATTTAATAAACAAATTTCTATATCAGAACTTATCTTGGAATATGCAAGGGCTATATTAATTAGAATGGTTAAGCTCGGTTATATAGTTTCTTCTGCAATCCAAAATGGTTAAGGATATGCTTACCATTTGACTGTTATACTGAATAGCTACATCTTGTAACAGAGAAATTGAGAAATGTGGAAACTATTAAAACACATAAATATCTTTCTAGCAGCAGATGTGAAAAAAGATAAAGCCTGAATTTGGGTTATGACTAACACGCATAAATTAGATAGAACCGCGATTATTAACTAACATAATGATAAACAATTAGTACTCAAAAATGTTTGCTAAAAGCATCACAAAGACGTGAAGAAAAGGGAAAACAAAATAAAGCAAGAATCTAGGAGATGAGTTTCCGAAGACATGTCTTCATAAAGGTGTCTTTAAAGCTATGATTAGTCTCAGTGGTCAATAATCAAAGTGTTATACCAATAATTTGTATAAAGGGATAAATATCGATAAAAATGTTGGGAAAACCCCCACTTATCGTAAGGTTAAGGTCTTAAATTATTTGGTTACCCGAGTAGTAAATATCAACGATGATGAAATAAAGAGAAAAGAATGTAGAAAGTGGATGCCACACTTAATCTTCGTGCCGTTCACATTTATAAACCCTTTCTCAATTCTTTATTTATTTATAAATTTATATCTATATATGTCCAATCCGATTTACCTATCAGTAGCAAATTACATAAAAATATGAAAAGAAACTAACAATCCGATTAACCCACAAATGTAAACAACTTACTGGAACTGTATTATCATCTAATAAAAGAAATTAACACCAAAATCCTGTAGACTAAAATTAAATAAAATATTACATTTATTTTAACTCATGGTATGATTACTTTGCCATTGATGTTGTCCTGTTACGCAATTGGTATAACCGCATAGTCGTTTTAGCAAATTTTCACTTGTTACCGTTAACCAAATCATCAAAATAAAAAGTCAGCGGAAATAGAGATGCGCGTGAAAGGAAAAACTATAATGTAGTAAAAAATAAAAACAAAAACAAAAAAATACAGCGGAAAGGGAAAGGCTTTGTGCATTCCTTTCTTCCAATGCATCCAAAGCACCATTAATCCCTCAAGCAAAAAACCTTCAAGTTTTGACTGTTTAGTGGGCAATCAAAATCAAGTCCTTTCGCTTCAGAAATCGATTTCGATTTTGCGGCAAAAGGATTAATTTTTTGCTTTAGCCGTCTTCTTCTTTTGATTACGCATTTCAGCGATGCGGGAAGTGGAAACATCGGCAATCACAGCAGCTACACGTCCTCCACAATTCTCTGCGATGTTTCAGAAACTAGCCATGGCGGTCAAAACCAAGACCTACGAGTTCTTCACCGAAGATGGCGAAAGGGTCGGCGTCGATTCCGATGCCGAGGGTTTCGCACTCCTTGACTCCGCCGAGGATTTCATCACCGATCAGAAAGTAGTCGTCCTCAAACCCGATAGGCCTCTTAGCGCCAAAACCCCTTCTCCTGGATCCCCGGTCAATTCTCCGGTGAACGATGCTCAGACGAGGATTTTGGTTAAACCTAATCAAGTGAAGCTTTCTCAGGTTAGGAAATTGGATACCCAGATGGGATTGAGTTTGATTTCTTCGGTTTTCGCGACGGTATCGTCTTTCGAAGCTTCGTATCTTCAATTACAAGCCGCACACGCGCCGTTCGTCGAGGAAAGCGTGAAGGCTGCTGATAGAGCTCTCGTCTCTAACCTCCAGAAATTATCTGATTTGAAGCAATTTTATAGAAATTATCGCCAAAGTTTGGATTTTGAATCTGATTTAGCGATTGGGTCATGCTTAGAATCTCGGGTGCAGGAGAATCAGAGCAAGCTTAGGGCTCTGGAAACTGTTTCAAATCGGTTACAAGCTGAGATGGACGCAAAGGATTTGCAGGTTTGGAGTCTGAGGAACAAATTAGGTGAGATTCAAAAATCTAATTCCAAGTTATCGAAGAGATTGTCTGCAAATTCGAAATCATCTTCCACAGATGTTCTGCTATCGGTTAGGGTTTATGAGTCTCTATTGCATGATGCCTTTAAAGCTACCCAGAAATTCACGAAGATTCTGATTGGATTGATGGAAAAAGCTGGGTGGGATTTGGATTTAGCGGCTAATTCTGTTCATCCTGAGGTAGATTATGCTAGGAAGGGACATAACAGGTATGCATTGTTGTCATATGTTTGCTTGGGGATGTTTCGAGGTTTCGATGGAGAAGGATTTGATCTAAATGAGAATGATGAAGAAGAATCTGAGAGGAGTTCTTCAGATTCGTCATTGAGGGAATTGATGCAACATGTATCGAGCAATCCAATGGAGCTTCTTGATAGAGATAAGGATTGTGGATTCTCTAGATTTTGCGATAAGAAGTATCACGAGCTCATTCACCCGAACATGGAATCTTCGATATTCAGCAATATGGATCAAACCGAAGCTGTGTTGAGTTCTTGGAGATCTTTGAGCACATTTTACGAGTCTTTTGTCGCGATGGCTAGCTCGATTTGGACCCTTCACAAGCTAGCCTTGTCCTTTGATCCTGCAGTTGAGATTTTCCAAGTTGAAAGCGGAGTGGATTTTTCTATTGTTTTCATGGAGAATATCTTGAGAAAGAAACAAGATAAGAAATTGTCGATGAATCCTAGTCGAGCCAAAGTAGGTTTCACAGTATTTCCCGGGTTTAAAGTCGGGTGCACGGTGATCCAGTCTCAAGTTTACCTTACTGGCTTCAAATGTAAATGAAAGAGACCGATGCTTAAACCGAGGCTCAAGTTTCTTACCGTGAAGCTTCTACTGGGACTTGGTGGCTCGGAGACTATAAAGGGTTTTAACTTTTTTACATTCTTACTTCTGTGATTAACTGTGTTCTTTAAGTTTGGCTTGAGTTCTTCATTTTGTTTAAAGTGTATAGAATGCTGGGATTTTTTTTTTTTCTTCCGTTGGATCAGGATTAAGTTTGGATTGCAAAAAAATTAAATTGTTTCTCTTCACCTTAGTAAGTTGTAACAGATTGATTATCCAAATGTAAGTTTTCCCAAAGTGTGTTTCTTCTTTTTTGGTCAAATCCCAAAGTGCGTCTATTTTATCAAATTTAACATTTATCCGTGGTTTTGGCATTTTCCGCTGTTTTCGTATTTCCGAGTAGCACTGCGTGTCGGGTTTTCCACTTCGACCTGCCTATTCTCCTCGACGCTCATATATTCGTGGGCTTAATAAAAGCCCATATTTGGCCTTATTATAGTTACTAAACCTGGGCTCTACTGTGGTATATCTGGGCCGTTCAGTGTATCATGCGATTACTCTTGCGCTTGAATAATATTTGGGCTTTATTAGGCCCATTTATTACCAATTAAAATGGAAAAGTACTGAAGTAGTGCACGTGTGTAATGATCCACGTGGCATTGCCATAAAACATTCATTCGTCGTACCCTTTTGGTTGGCATAACTGACTTGACCAAGCTGTACGATTTGGTACGACGTCATTTTACGTACTATCAAGAAACGACAAGCTTAATGACTAAGACGATTATTATTATTTTATTTTTTTGAAATGTTAAATTTATTGATCAACAAAAGAATTGTTATTTACAAAGATGGAAAATATAAAAATCGGTAACGACGATTATTTCTATAAAATTGCTTAATGACTAACGACGATTATTGTATTCGTATACGATCGTCGATTACTGATCACATATGATAAAACAATTATATACTATAATTTAATATTGTTTGGTTTTTTCTTCTTCGTTGACTATCGATTTATAGAAGAAAGTGAGACCAATTTGTCGAATTAAAATCGACTAATTGTTTGTAAAAAAACGTATTTATTTCACCGCAGATTAAGGAACCGACTAGCAATTTCGAACAACGATTATCTTTGCTTTATGTGAGGGCAATTAAGCTTTAACGACGTGTTATTAATCGGACGTTTTTTTCCATGAACCTTTAATTTGCCCTTCGAGGCTTCCGAAAGCGTTTATGACACGTCAGGTACGATTATCCGTACAAATAGAGACAAAATATTGCCAGCTAATACATATGATTTCATACTATTTTACAATATCGCTAATCGAAATTTTCACCTTTAACACCCACTTATACATCTTTTTTGGTCTTCACAGTCAGCACCCAACTTACATATGGGTTTTTATATTATTATTTTAATATTAGATATGGATTTCGTGTAAGACAAAATTCCACTGTCGTTTAAAACAAATCTAACCCTTGTTGTTTACTACCGTAATCAAATGAAGCTAATTAGCTAGTTCTAAACTTCTAATAATAAACAAAAAGTAGCTTCGTTACATATATTTTTGTTTGTTCAATGATCTTCACCTATATTATCATGTGTGTTGCGCAATAATTACATTATTCAAACTGTACATATGTAAGAAGATCGATCCATGTATCAACATTCTATTATTTCAACACAAAAATCATTAAAGAGAGGGAATTTGATTGGGGGTGCGTGGGTTCTAAGAGATTCAAGTGGAGTAGTTCTTCTGCACATTAGACGTACTTTTAATATGGTGGAATCTCTCCTGGATGCAAGGCTCAAAATCATCTCGTGGACATTGGATAGCTTATCAAGTCATATATATAGACTGAACCGTATCATCTTTGCGGCTGAGGCACATGAACTTTTTGGAGTTGTGAACCGTCCTCGAGCTTGGCCATCCTTCTTGTACTAGGGAGAAGAGTTAAAGCCTTCTTTGGAGTGTTTTCTCGATTGGAAGTTGTTTGTAGAGAAAAGTGACGCGAATAGAGATGCCAATCTCATTGCCTAAAGTGTCATTAATTAAGGAGGTTAGATGCGAATCTTACGTAGCCATTTTTTATCCTCTGTGGCTCAAATGTCTTTTTGATGGTGAGAGGGGTCTAACCTCTGTTTGGAAAGGAAGCTTGTCTGGTCTAGTTTTTTTTTGTGGCTCCTCAGCTGTTGGTTACTGTGTTAGGTTTGGTTAAAAGGAGTTTAGAGATGTCCTGCAGTTGTTAGCTTTTGTTGCTCATGGCTGTTTCTTTTGATCTTGTTTGTCCTCTTTTGGTTAAGTCTTTGTAATTAACTCCTATGGTTTGTAAAAACATCAGACGATAAAAAAAAAAAAACAAATTTATTTTTGTTAAATATGGATATCACGATAAACGAAGAGTCACCATTATTAAATAATCGCATACCTAAAGTAGGTAGTGAATTGTTTTCACATTGAAAAATATAAACCATATAATATTAATTATCTATGATTTTATAAACCAACTCAAATGTAACCGAATTGGGTGACCAATGTTTAAATGTTTAAATGATATAGTATTATTGTATTTTATTGTGTTTGAGCTGACTTCCTTTTCAAAACTCCTACTAGTGAATTTTTTTCGCCATTTCAAATTGGTATCATACCATTCTCAGTCGGAGAGACGAAACACCAAATTAAAATATTTATTTATTTTGTTGTCAACAAATTGAATAATCTATTTTCAGCAAAAAAAAAAAATTGAATAATATATATCGACATCAGTTAAATGTTAACATAAGAAACTAAACGTATGCGCGGCTTTC
Source organism: Kernera saxatilis (assembly GCA_900406395.1). Classification (NCBI taxonomy): domain Eukaryota; kingdom Viridiplantae; phylum Streptophyta; class Magnoliopsida; order Brassicales; family Brassicaceae; genus Kernera; species Kernera saxatilis. The sequence goes on from OVAY01000320.1 coordinate 59,990, forward strand.
TTGGGATGTCCCTGTTTTTCTTTCGTTGAGTTTCAATTTGATTTGAAAAAATAAAAGACAAAATTTTGTTCTTACCTGAAAGGTTGAATCTCAAAGCGTTGTTCGAAAGTCATCGCATTGCGTTGTTCGGTAGTTCGAGGAAGCTCACAGTTGACGATATTGTATACGGCTTTGTAATTGTCGCATAAACTATGCGAGAATCAAATGATACCAATTTAACTCTAGATACAATAATGGAAGACATTTTCTTTATTTATCTATTATTAATTATAATGTTGAAAGGCAATAATATTATTTTAATTCTTAATGACTTTGGACATTTTCCCCGGAAAGTTTCGGATTCTTTTTTATTGAAGTAAATTTTGTTTATTCATTTATGTTGGTTTTCGTTCAAAAAAAAAGATGAGTATGTATTTATCTACTAGTTTGACATTTTCTTTTTTACGTCTTCATCAATTCACACTTTAACCTAAACAAAAGTCATTTAAATAAGGGTTTTCTGTAAAAAAAACCATCGAAATGGTTTCAAATTGTAAGGTAACCTTTCAAGTGTGAAAAATGCAAGTCAATCCTATGAACTTCCATTCAACCTACAATATAACTCTATGTATATTGATGACGTGGCACGAGCAAACGACGTTAGAAAAAAACACACTGAATTAAAAACGTACCGTTTCGTTATAATGAAAAACGATATACAGTTGCAAAATGGTTGTCGTTTTGGAAAACAAAAAACAACAGTCATTTGAAAACCCAAAATCGAATTGGGAGAAAGTTAGAAATTAGGTTTTAATGTCGTGATTGGGATCAAGATTTTGGGACAAAATCGAGTGGTGATTCACTCTGATTCATCATATTAGGGGGTTTAATAAGGATAATCACAGTAGTTTGAGATGATATCGTGGGGTTAAATGATTTCGGATATAAAGTTAGAATGGAAATCGCTAATTAGAGTTAAAGAATATTGGTTGGAGCTACTGGGTTCGAGTGCAATAGTGAGGAGGATTTGATTGGTGGAGAAGTGAAGAAGCGAGTTGGTTGGAAGTGAAGAAGGGAGTTAGTTGGTTGAATTCCATATTTTGTCATCGTGGAGCAAGGCTCGTGATTTTTTTGATTTTTCAAATTTATGGGTTGTGTTATTCTTTGCAATCCCATTCTTCTATGCCTAATGTATCTCGTCTCTGTATTCATTAGATGTGATTTAGGTTTCTGAAATTATGAATTTAGAAGATATATAACTTGTGAATGACTCTTGATAATTTGGTTTTGCAGTCTCGAAGTTTATGTGAAAGAGAAGAATAAACTCTAAATCTCCAATTTTATTGCCTTTAAAATCGATTTACAATAGACAAAAAATGATAAAGTGTTCGAATTTTAAAGATCAGTAAAACGGTGCGTTTTGACTACCGTAATTTATATAACGTTTATTTAACGGGAGGGTTATATTGCGAATTGAACGGTAATTCATATAATTGACTTGCATTTTTCGCACATGAAGAGTTAACTCGCAATTTAAACCATTTAGAGTTTTTTTTTCAGAAAATCCTTTAAATAATGATTTGGTTTGGAGTTTCGACATACGAGTCAAATGGGACCCACGCATTTGGAAACTGTGAGCGACACGTTCGTGTACGGAATCCTGAAGCGATGAATAGTGAATATACTATACATTTTTTTCGTTAACAAATCTGCCATTTATTTATCCGAAAGGTTTAGAAATAACACTTGATTATAACAAAAGAATATAATTTATGGCATCATCTCGTCGTTTTTTTTTTGCTAAAACATAAGCTCGTCGTTGTACAGACGAATCTACTCGATCAAGCACATATATCTTATTAGTAGCGATAATCCATCGTCCTTAAGCCTGGGGACGATAAAAAAATATAAATGAATACTCCAAAAACTTTTTGTCTGGTTAGATTAGCACAACTTGGTATTAATTTAAACACCCCAACTCAGATCTTTCTTCAGTAATTTTTTTTTGGGAATTTCTTGTCTGCATATGAATAAATCTATAGGGAGGCATCTAAAGGACACCCGTACAGGCGTACACAACCTTTTTAATAAACCGTGTCGCCAACAGAACGTGCTGCTAAATTGATCAACGACAAAATTAAAAAAAAATGAACAAAATATATAGAAGATGCTGTTTGATCTCTTGTGGGGTGTTTACCTAATCGGGACAGAAAATGTTTGCCACGTGGATCTCACACGTGTGGTTGCATCATAATCGTCATCAAACAACATACAATGTACCAGCGGTTGAACCTCCGGTGACTCATCCTCTTTTGTACATTTACATCAAGATTAGTTATGTATATAATTCGTAGGGGGGGGGATATTTATTGACTTTTCTGCATATATACCAAATTAGTTGTAAGATTTAATTCGCAAGTTAAGCATTACGAAAAGAAAATGAATTTGGGGTGTATGCTTAAGAAATTGAGTTTAATGCTAAATTAAAGTCGTTTCCCTTTAATTAAAGTGTGGAGTTAAAGAATTCTTTAGGTGAGAAAAGCAAAAGGGGGAAGTTTTTCCCCAAAATATAATCCAACGGTTGAGATGCTTTATCATCATCCAACCGTCCATATATCTGACTCGGTCTTCTTCTCTCATAATTGTTTTTTTTTGGTTTTGGCTTCTTCTATATTTAAAGTCCCCTGCCTCATACTCTGCTCTTCCTCTTTAGCGTTTAGACAGCCACAAAATCCTCAAAACCCATCTTTCTCTTTCCGTTCTCAAATCTCCGCTGCTGATTATCTAAATTGTTCATTCAAACGAAATTAAAAAACAGAGATTCGAAACTCCATCAGTTTGTTTATGTGCTCTGAAAACAGAGTAAAGGGTCTAGTTTTAATCTGGTGGTGTCAGTCAAAACATTTATCGATCTTCTCTTCTGTCTGTCTTCGTCTTGTCTTAACCGTAGCGGATCTGTCTCCGGTCTGAAATTAGCTCTGTTCTTTGTTTTGTCCGTTCTGTTTTTCAGCGATGAGGAGGTTAAGAGGGATCAAGATTAGAAGACCGATTCAACGAATCTCAAGATGGATCCTTCGGAAAACCCGTATCCGCCGTTCGAGATACACCCGGTTGAGCCTGACCCGACCGGTTTGCAAGCCAAGAGCCATCACGAAACTCATAAGTTGGGGTCGCAGTCTCACAACCCACAGCGCCAGATTTCTCGGGTCTAAATTTTCAAATTCCGGGTACATACCAATTGGCCAGGATTCGATTCCAAATAAACCCGACCCGGTTCCGAAAGGTCACTCGGCGGTTTACGTCGGTAAAAATGACGGCGACTTTCACAGAGTTTTGGTGCCTATCATTTACTTTAACCATCCTCTGTTCGGTGAGCTTCTGAGAGAGGCAGAAGAAGAGTTTGGGTTTTGTCAAGAAGGTGGAATCACTATCCCTTGTCCTTATTCGGATTTCAAACGGATCCAGACCCGTATTGAATCCGGGTCGGGTTTCTGTAAACTTCCCTGGAGCCGGCGCCGGCAATAACGACGACGGTAAAAGACGATTGATGATGATGAAAAAGTTTCAACTCTTTTTACTATTTTTTTTTATCTTTTGTGACCTTTTCAGTTTTGTCACTCCTTTTTAGTTTTTACCCTTTTCTTAGATATGTATATGTGAAACAGTGAAGTGAGATTTTGTTTAGGTTTAAATTAAGACGATAATGTAAATAAATAATTTGGAGATTTTTCTTTTTCCGTAATTGCATGAGTGCTTTTGGTAGGACTATGATTATGAATTTATGATTAAGATAGTGATTTAAAAGGTGAATTATGAAAATGACGAAACCCAAAGAAAAAGTTTAACACGATTCTGATCATCTTTGGACCTACACAAGATTTTGCTATCAATCACAATGATTCATTATTGATTTTTATTGGTAATCCCACTAATTCTATATACACATATATTGGGAAATATTTGAGATTTTCTTTTAGATCATAAATTTTCCAACAGAAAAAAGTGCATGGAATAGTAATATACATGCAAAATTAATACTGTTGACGACTTCCAAATTTGATTTGCTTACGAAACACTGTAATGAGAAATTTTTGTATATATCTAATTTCTCCAATCTATATTGGGCTTTAGGATTAATATTCAGACTAGTTTCGTGCAAGTGTTGAATTGGTGAATATATGGCTGGGAAAAAGTTATGGGGAAAATACTTCCAAAAGGAGATATTCTGGCATTGAAGTGATCGTCGCCATTAGAGTCACTTTCGATATCTCTATACGTAGCGATGGTTTTTAGTGGAGAATCCACGAAGAATCAATGATTTTCATGGGAAGCCAAAAAGTTGAATTTATAAGTAAAAAGAAAATACTTAGAAAGAAGCACATTCATAATGTAAACAAAAAAAGAACGAAGCACATTCATATGTTATTAGTTATTTTAGCGAACAAACTAGTCTCTCTTCAAAACCAAAAATAATTTGCTCATAGAACAAACTAAGATCGATATTTTTTAGAAGTTAAGACTACTTTTTGTTGTTGTTTTTCATTAATATAAATAAGCTAGACAAAGATAACTAGTTGTTGGGAATCACACACGATTCCACAACTTTAGTCTTTAGGGAATGGAAAGATGGGGAGATTGGTTCCTATAAAACAGGAAGACCAAGTCTCTTATTAAGACTGAAAGCAATAACAACATTAAAAGAGAATACCCGAATTAATCCAAGTATTTGCGGTTCGGAATCTTTGCCCGGTTTGATGTCCGTCTGTTAGTGCTCGCATCAGAACAACTACCTAATTGAATTGGCTCAAGTAGAATAGTCACGCGTGGCTATAGCGTAGGTTTTCCTTACGATTTGTATAAGTACATCTTTTCGGAACGATGATAAAAAAACGCAGTTAACAATATTGGGAACTGAACCGTTTTATATTTGAATTATTTAGATTTTTGAGTTTGGATTTAAATGTTTAATTTATATTTTTTTTTGCGGAAAACTCATGCTAAAGAGTCTGTTTACCTTTGAGAATAGTCGGTATTAATCTCGATCTTTTATTTTGATCGAATATCTGCTGTTAATTTAAAAATGGAACAATATTGACACAAAAAAATCAGTTTTTTTGTTTGTTGCGCAACCAGAGATTCATTCATTTGGACGAAACGTTCAGGCATGGAACAAGAAACGAGTATTAACACTTGTTGTTTGTACGGAAGTTCGTACTTCTACAGTTTAGATCAATTAATTATGCTTGTTAATTTGTAGACTAAAATTTGAAATCTAACAAATCAATATTTTTGGAAATTTATGCAAAAATATTTGATATATAATTAAATATATTTGTTTAATTATGTGTTTTTATAAAATAAAACAAACTACAAATACCAATATTCATGTGGAATAGTTAATACAGATTTGTATAATCAAATTAGTAGGATATCTCATATATATTTCCTTTGGGATTAGATTGGTTGTTGAAGTGCCAAGTTGATTCATAGATTGGTCCAAAATCTATTGAGTTGAAATTAATGGGGATAAGTAGTGGCTGTAACAATCATTGATTGTTCCTCTTCAAAGACATATACCAACTTGAGAACACAAGGTTAGACGTACGACCTGTTAACCTGTTTCTTCTTTTGACTTTATAATTGCATTAACAATTTCACACAACAAACTAATTAAGATTAATTTCTGATAGATTATTTTGGTGCACTATGTATTAGTTCATTATTTTGTTGAACATCATATATATTTCCCTACTAATCTGACAGGATATGTTCTATCAGACTTTGAACAGGTTAGGCCATACGCTTCCCATTTCTAACCGACTTTCGTTTCCTTCTTTTTTTTTTTTAAGACATGCCTGAGTTTTTTTTTTTTTTTGAGGTGGGAGGATTATATTTATCACTCGGTTGTTTGTTTTGATTTATAGATTACATAAACATATTGATTTAGAATATGAAACGTATCTTATTTTAGGCATTAAGTACATTTCAAGTTGCTGTAAAAACAAAAGTACATTTCAAAGTTATGATTCAACATTGATATTTTTAATAATTGATAATTATAACACATGTTTAGCTCCCATAATAATTTATAAAAATGTAAGAGATGTCCAGTTTTTAAAAGAATTATCTAGTATCTTTATTTTATGGTACATGTGTTCAATTTTTATAATACATAAATCATAACAGCTCATAAATATATATGTAAAAGTAAAAAGCAGAGAAGCCATATATATATAATATTTTCGAAAAAATGACATTACCATAATAGGTGTAAAAAAACCATTACCATAATAATATAGCTAGGATTTAGATTTTGTTTTAGTACCTTTAGAAGTTTGATGGAAAACCTTTTGAGTTAAAAAACAAAATCTAACCTAATTTATATCTTATAAAAATTTTACTTTTATGTCTATAAGTACACTTTATCATCAGTGATCATATTTGATTTTTTCGTACTTTGTCTTGTAATTTTGCTAGATTTTTAATTTAGTATTACACGTTAAAAATTTAAAGCACAATTTATTAGAGTTAAGAAAAATCAATAAAAATAGAAAAGTATCTAAAGGAGATAGATATACACTTATCAAAACCTTATGGAAAAAGCCAATTCAGTGGTGTCGCTAAATGAAATCTGGTGTGTATATATAAACATGTTATGATACACTTTTTCAAAACTTCTCATCTTCTCGTCTCTCTTTCTTTCTTTCGATCTCTTCGGTCAACGATACAAAATGAAACCTAATGAAACAGACCCAAAACCTGAATCATCACAAGGAATTATATTCTGTCTTTTCTTATGTATTATGGCCTACTATATCACATTTATTTATTTTCCCGTATTTTTCCCGGAACATGAAAAGATTGATATGGAGGATATTACAATAGCTTTTATGAATTTGACAATGTTTAATATAACTGAAACGAGCTTTAGTGCAACATGGAATTTATTGATTCGAGTCCCTGAAAATCTTCCAGGTTCATCTATATGCCTTCAAGGAGACTTTCAAACTTCTTTACTCTACAAAAATATTACCATTGCTACTTCACCCACAAAAAGGTTACAATATCTATTCTCTTTTTTTGTTTTCTAGAATATTTATTTAAATTAATTACATTTTTAGTCAAACTAATTACAATATTTTTTTTTCTCGGTCAGTTACAACAATCTCCAACCCCATTGGGCTCAACAGCTTAAGGTTTCAGGGGTTGTCTCCAAAGAAGATATCAACGGTGCGATTGGAAAAAACATTATGAATGATATTAAGGAGACAAATGAAGTGCACTTCGGATCACAGTTGTTTCTTCCGGATTGTAGAACAAATACGACAGGGACGATGAAATATGTTTGTGATGAAATCAAGTTGCGATTTGATTCGAGTTTTCAGAAGATTACAACAACGGTGGTTGGAAATCCTATTTGCCATTATGATGATCACTAATTTTTTGTTCAATTTTATATAAAAATTGAAGTTTCTTTGTGCTTTCCTTTGCATAATTTATTTTGAATATTGCATAGCTTATATATGAAACATCTCACACCATCTACCAAAACTGCCTTTGATATTTTATGTGGCTTTCTCCCTTCACTAACATTTATTTATTTTGGATTATTATAAATAAAAAAGGTACCATAAGTTATGATAAAGAGATGCAATCGTCCATGTTATTATTAAGTAAAAAATAAAAGAAAACAAAAAGTTATGAGCAAGAGACGCATCCTTCAAAAACATTTTCTAAAAATATTGGAGATGGTTATAGGTGAGAACATACCATACAAAGAGTTATTGTACAATCTTCCAAAACATTTTTTTAGAATAATCAAAACAATTATAAATGAAAACTGTTATAAATAAAAGATTTGAATAAGAAATAATAATAAATTAAAGACAAAAATTTATAACCTTTGGATAATAAGATCTCAAAATATTTGAGAGAGAGAGATTTTATTGTTTGATAGAATAATTTTGTGTTTGTGTTGTGTGTTTACAAAGANGTTTGATAGAATAATTTTGTGTTTGTGTTGTGTGTTTACAAAGAGTGATTTTGCTCTCTATTTAT
>OVAY01000321.1:0-25920 GCA_900406395.1 Kernera saxatilis
AGGAAATTGAAAAGTCATTCCTCATCATAAAACTAAACAAAATTCAGTATAATTTTGGTGATATTAATATAATCCACACTTTAGTATCGTAAAACATAAGCATCTAATATTTCGGTTAGCATTAACAAAATAACAAATACTACAATAAAATGAAACTCAAATACCTTACACTTATATAAAAAATTAGTGAAATATAGAATCAAAATAATCATAAAATGAAATACGAGAACAGAAACCAAATCAAAATATTTAGCAAATATAAAATTCAACATGATTTTGGTTATACTAATATACTCCACACTTTATCGTAGTAAAACTTAAGCATCTAATATTTCGGTTAGCATTAACAAAATAACAAATACTTCTATGAACGAAACACAAATACATTACATTTATATAAAAAAATTAGTGAAATACCAAATCAAAATAATCATGAAATAAAACAAGGAAATAATAACATACACACGAACATAAACCAAATCAAATATTACTGAATACAACACGGCCATAAGACAGTTTCATAAATCGTTAAAATGTTGAAAGAACTATAATTCATCAAATGCATAGATCAACAATATCAAAATGATATTAAATAAAGTAGCGCAGCGAACAAAAAAAAGAAAGAAAAACAAGCACCATAAATAACAAAAACAAACATAAAAGTAGTATATGCTTAAAGATAAATTAATATTTACTTAGTTCAAATTCGGATTTACATATTAACTATATCTTTAGTCTTAATATATTAATTTATGAGAAAAAATTAAAACGTCATTTCTCATATTCTATATCATAAAACTAAAAAAACAATTCAACATAATTTTGGTTATACTAATATATTCCNAAAATTCAGCATAATTTTGGTTATACTAATATACTCCACACATTATTATACTAACCTAAACATCCAATATATTGGTTAACATTACACAAAATAACAAACAATACACTCATATTAAAAATTTAGTAAAATATAGAATCAAAATAAACATAAAAAAAAAACCAGAAAATAATATACACGAAAACACAAACCAAATCAAAACAATTATAAAGTATTATAGTATTTTACAACATGCCCAAAAAAGAGCATCATAAACAGTCATAATGTTAAAGTTAAAAAAATAATAATTCATCAAACGCATGGATCGACATCAAAATAATATTAAATAAAACAATGTGGCGTAGAAAAAAAAATTATAAAAATAATCATAAAATAACAAAAATAAGCAATATAAATAAATGTTAAAGATCTATTAAATTCCTGCGCGTAGCGCGGATCAAACTCTAGTATGTAATATTAGATGCTTTTTTTTTTTCAAACATTAGATGCTTTGTTATGGTAGTAATATCATCTATAATACATATATATGAGCCAATCTATTTTTTGCCATTGGATTTTGATTGGGAACCAATAACTTTGACATATAGTATTTAATTTAGAGTCCATTTCTTCAAATATGAATATGTTGACGGGATATGAGTATTTCCGATTCATTAGTGGTATTCGGTTTGAGATAAACCGATGTAATATGACATAAAATAATATATATAAGTAATATAAATTTAATTTTTGTCAGTTTATTTTGAAATTAAAAATCCATTAACCTGAACATGTTATATAGAATTGATTTTGAGGTATACATCGATCGTTATTGTTGCTTTATATAGTGCACATATTCAGAAATCAGACTAGATGTCTTATAACAACATTGATAATTTCCAAACTGCCTTTCATACGAAGACAACACAAATGGAGTTTTGGAAGACTGCAAATTACACATTTAATTATATATTTTCACATACAAGCTCGGATTCTTGATCTAATCTTTTTCCAAGTTTGATTCTTTTAGATTATCATGTCGTTTATAGATTTTATACGTGGGAAAGAATATGCAAATCCAAAATCAGCCGGCAAAAAAAAACAAAAAAACTCAATCGTGCATGAGCTATTTTGTTTTATACATGTTAATTTCACCCGTACAAAATCCTATATATGTGCATAAAACGTTGAAAATATATTTGTAACATCCCAAAATGAAAAGCCAAATGTCTCTTCGTAGATAGCCGAAACCTGGGAGAAGAAAAGCCGTACATAAAAACGTTATATATTACTAGTATATTTCTCAGAAAAACAATTAAAATCTCATAGGCCCTTTGACACTTTGTTGAATTCGTTATAACCTTATCCATAAATACAAATATATTAGTGTTTATGTATATCCAGACAATATGACTGGAGAGTGCCAATATCTTGTGTTTTGACCGGTAATTTTAATTATGTCAATTACCAAGTAAACCAAATATGCGAATGTTTCCTTCCAATATAATGGCGAGCCAATGCCTTTCCCAATCAAGACATACATTAATGTTAAAAATATCAATTTATATGCTATGCTGTTGTTATATCCATCTTATTTTCAATTTTAAATGAAGTTTAAGTGTGTTATTAAATTTTAGGGCTCTAATAGCTGTCAGCTTTACTGAAAAAATTGGTCGTCTCTAGAAATCGAGATTGGTATTTAGAGCTTATCTGTTTTGATTAGATTGAAATGTGTTCTTTATTAATAAATTAGTTGGCAAATAAAGTTTAGAGATGGATAATTAGTATTACTAAGGGATTGGATTATATAATTGTCCCTTCGGAGTCTCAAAAAGTCATATTCACCGTTGATTAGTGGTTCAAAAATCGATCAGACCACCCACCGACCGCAGCCAAAAAAAAGGACACCGTATATTAAACTAGTAGGCCCAATAGGCCCACTTTATATACGGCCCTATGAATGTTTCTTACTTGGGCTTTAATTAATTTAAATACTCATCATTTTCTTTTCACATATCTCCAAAAATTTTATGCTAAATACTCCAGTAAATCACATATATAAAAGGAGAATGAACTCTCTACATAGCTTGCCACCTCATCACTCTAAAAATTGATATATGTCCACATATTTTTAATGAAAAACTAAAATAATAAATAGCTTTCAAAAATCTCTTCACTTTCTCTCATATGTTTTTATCGGTTTTTATTTCAGAAACTCCAAAAGCCTAATTATAAAACACAGTACAAATCATTTAAATCAGTTTCTAAACACCTCCAATTATAAACGCATACACACAGAATTAGAAGTCACATATTTAGCGAACGTGGTTTAAGGATTATACAGTGCTGCCGATGATAGAGCCAGAACGACTCCGGCCAGAGATTTTGAGCCAATTGTAATTATGTATGATTTTACTGAACCTAAATTGGAATGTGTTTTTCAAATGATAATATGAAATGATTGAATGTTGGACATGTCAAGAGTTACTTGTTGGTTACTGATATTTTCTTCATATATTTATATCTCTTAGATAATTCTCAGTTTTGTTATTCTTTTTTCAATGTTTTGATTTACACTAATTTCTAGATGTATCGGAGAAAGAAGCTCGAGCCGTCAACGCGCCATGGTATGTTCGTTTTGATCCACAATCATTTTTTCGTCCGGGTTCGATTATGTTGATGAAAATGACTTATGGGCAGTGATTTGAGCTATGATGTGGTGTTTGTCTCTATTTTTTTAATTATCAAAGTTAGAATATAAATTAATTTATCGTTAACTTTTATGCTTTTAATTGATATCATTTACAAAGCATTTGTGATTAGAAAAATATGATTTAATAGTTTATAGGATTACGACTAATCAATACAACAAATTTTTATAAAAAAAAATAGTTTCATATGTCTATGTACAAAAATTATTGTTATCAAAAACAACATATACGAAATATCCGCGTGTTCGCATATTTGCCACATCATCACTCCAGAAGAAGACACATGTCCTATATATCAAAACCGTAATTAATAATTTGATGACTCTTCATGTCTTCGGATATTTAACTCTTTAATTCTTCCTCAAACGTTGTTTCTTTTTTATAAAGATCTTCTTCAAACATTTCCCGAATTTATTTCTGGTTTGTCCAATTCGATCATAGAGATCTCGAAGTTTCTCAACGCAATGCATAAGCGATTTGTAGGAGATGGAACGGTCGTTTCGGAGAAATGTCTTCATCGAGTTGAAAGAAAACTTCACTTTGCTTACTTAAATTTGAATGGGGAGGTTAAGAGTATCCTTGGATTGAGGCGATGTTGTCGTCGTACACGTGACTTGAAGAGATAAAGCTGAAGAAGATGGTAGTGATTGACTGACGAGTGTTTGGAGCTCATCGCGAAATCGTTTTAAGAATTTCAAGGTTCTTGTCTTTTCTTTCTAAATATGGTTCATCGATGGTTTTGTTGCTATCGGTGCCAATTGCAGATAATTTTAGTACAACAAATTAGTTTTTATAAAAATAGTTTCATATATTTATATAAAAAAATAATTTTTTTCCAAAACAATATATAAGAAAATTATGCGCGTATGCGCGGGTATTGGCCTAGTACCAATAACTACACTTTGATTTCGATATTAGATCAGTAAAAAAAACATCGTATTCAAAATTGATTATTGACCTATAAATTTCAAATGTTTATATCTTACAAAAGCTATTTAACCACTGGTATATTATTAACATACATATTGGTTGGGCTAAAATTTTCATTGGACTAATTATATATCGCCACATGTAATATATCTTATGAAATCATTTAGCGCTACATGTAATTTAATCGAAGTGAATAGTGTAGCGCCAAGTTTTAGATTTATATTTTGTTCCCATAGACCGGTTCGATAAATATTTGAGTTTAATCATACAAGTGTATGGATATAATCACTTTCTACTTAAAACTCCACACCGATCTAAATGCTTACTTATTTCTCTCAGAAAATTTGTCCTACGTGAGACGGGTCCACCCACAAACAGATTTGTTTTAAACGCATATGCTTTGACTGGTAGACACATTAAGCTCGATAATGTTAACTTGCGCTAACTACATTACTTCTCGAATTAATTGAGTTGCATTTTTAGTTTCAAAATTTAATGCCAACCAAAGAGTAATGTTAATAGCATTAACACCATTAATACCAAACTGTAAAACAAAATACTACCAGTAATAATGTGTTAGTAGGACCATTAATCCATTACCATTTTAAACCATAAGATTGATTCATTTGTGAATTACATTGCCAAATCATTTTTTTTGTTTTTGTTTTACTCAAATAACAAATATTTAAGAGTACATATATAAATAAGAAAAAAAAATAAACAAAAATGTCGAAGACTTATAGTAATCAAGAAAGTCACATCTAAATAAATATTTTAGAGAAAATTATGAAATCTACCACTTTTTTCAAAACCTTCTACAATCTACTACTTTTTTAAAATATTGTGAAAAATACCACAATTTTGTGAAAGTGTATAAAAAAAATGACGAGAATACTCCATTTAAAATTGTTGTTTTTTAGCTAAAACATCAAAGATGAGTTGACATGACATGACAATTGCACGATTTTCATATTGTCCATCGCTACTTATATTTATCATATGTCTATCGTATTGTCCATAACTAGTTATGTCCACTATACGGTTTCTATATTATCCATCACTACTTATATTTATCATTTTATAATATCTATCGTATTGTCCACAACTAATTATGTCCACCATTTTATATTATAAAATTAGAAATACAAATGAACAATTAGTTATGTTCATCATTTATATTAATTTTTTTAAAATAATGTTCATATATGTCTATTTTTATTTTTATAGTTTTAAGGTAAATGATTGATAAAACTAGTTGGAGACAATATGATGAATATTATAAAAATGTTAAAAAGTGGTAATGGACAAAGCATAAGTAGTGATAGACAAAACATAAACAACTATAGACAAAATGGAATCCGTACAACTGTCATGTCATATCAACTCATCTCTTATATTTTGGCTGAAAAACAGCAATTTCAATAAAAATATTCTCATCATTCCTCCTACACACTTCCACAAAATTATAGTATTTTCACAATATTTTTAAAAAATAATAAATTTTATAAGTTTTCTAAAAAATAAAAGTGGTATATCTAAAAATATTTCCAAAATTTTATTCCCCCAATACAGCATTAACTAAACTCATACAACTCATCAAAAAGATTCGATTACAAACAAAAACAAATACTAAAAGCTTTATTAAAAAAAAATTATTATACGGACACGAGAAAAACACGGATTAATTTCACGACTTAAATTAATTAGTAAAGTTCCTTATAGTTGCGCCTGGCTCCGTCGCCTTAGCCGCCGGCGCCGGTTTCACATCCTTCGACGGCGTAACTGCCGTTCCGGTGAGCTCCAACGGCAAATCAGCAATACCCTTTAAGTAAAAAGTGTAGAACAGTTTCGTCGGATACACAAGCTGTTGAAGCTTGACCTGTCCGTACGCACCTTCGAAGATCCCGGAGCCTCCGGTGACGGCGAGTAACGTGTCCTCGTAAGTCAAGTACGGTCCTTGTACGGACAAGTGGCCATAGTCACCGAAGTAGAAGCTGTAAGATGCTTCGAATCGGTCACCGTTCTTCTCGGGAACGTGTTGGATCAAGACGCAGAGACCTGCGGTGATTCCGACTCGCTTTTTGAGATCGCCGGTGTAGAGTTTGTTGGTGAAGGGGACGAGATCGCCGAGACAGAGCTCTGGTTTTTTTCCGAGTTTTAGAACTGCTGGGCTGTTTCGATCTCCTTCGTTGAGCTCGTACACGTTGAGTTCTTGGATTTTACCTGAATAAGACTCGATTTCATGAATTGGGTGTTTGGTTTTTGAGCTTAAAGGTCGGTCTTTTACACGAAATTTGATCTCGATTACTCAAATTTATGATTTTTGTCACATAATTTAAAGTCAATTTATGAACTGGGCATTTTGAGCTTAAAAATAGGATCTGTCTTTAACGCGAAACTTTAATCTTGATTTTTCTCAAATCTGATAATCATTCGCTGACTCGATCGCAGTGTACTAAAAGACAAAAGAAAAGATCCGTAAAACTTACTTGGTCTGGAGTTTTCAGTCTTGCCCCAATTCCAGAAGAAAGCTCGAGTAACGTTGAGTTTGTTGGGAGTAGATCTCGATCGGGAGGAGAAATCTGGACCGTTAGATGAGATCCCAAGGCTTTCGAAAGATCTGGAGAAACCCAGAAAAGAA
Organism: Kernera saxatilis; assembly: GCA_900406395.1. Classification (NCBI taxonomy): domain Eukaryota; kingdom Viridiplantae; phylum Streptophyta; class Magnoliopsida; order Brassicales; family Brassicaceae; genus Kernera; species Kernera saxatilis. Next base: position 7,103 of record OVAY01000321.1, read on the forward strand.
CTTCGATGAAAGTGATGATTACGGGAGAGATTGTTGAGAGTAGTCATAGAGATGGACTCGAGAGACATCGCAGAAGAAGCCATTGATCAAAAAAGACTTGAAACTTTGTGTTCTTTTTTGGTTATAATGTTAAGAAAGACTTGAAACTTTTTGTTCTTTTTTGGTTATAATGTTAAGAAAGACTTGAAACTTTGGTTTGATTGATTATCAAAGAAGAGATTGGGGATAGTTGTTTTATATAATGAGTCTAGTCTACGAATGTGTATGTGTATAATTTATAAATATATTGGATGAAGTTTGCACGTGCGTATATTCCGAAAGTGGCCGGTTAACGAAAGATGCTTTAAGGAATTTCGACACGGTTTCCATGGTCTCTAAGCGTAAACCGAGTTATTATTATACCGAGGAGCACGAGATCTCCAAGTAACGGAAAGATACCAAAATACAGCCAACAGATATATGCGTAACCATGTCTTCAACACTCTTGTCCGTTATAGTGTTTTAGTGAAGATATTATGTAACACTCGGCTCCATTGATTTTTCGCGTAAAGATAAAGTTATTTTAAATGTGGAGGTAGGGAAGAAACAACTTTGTAGTCAGACGTCTATCGAAATGAGTTCAGTATGCTAAAGAGGAATCTCCGACCATGTCAAGGATGTCACAATTGAATCTCACCAACCAAACCAGCTTGGCACGATGGGTCAGACCCGACAACCCGAGTCTCATACCCGTTCATGTATCTCTATAAAAACCCGCTTATCCCGACAATAAGAGGGGATCGAAAATTATTTTTGGACCAGCTTTAAAATTGACGATGATCTTTAATCTTCATCTGAAAAAAAATTATCGTTACTCTTTTCTTTTTTCTCCTCCCTTGTAATATTCGTTGACTAAATATCACTCTAATGAACTAAAAATATTTCATATTGGAAATGAATAAAACAGTAAATGGTTTATAAGTTTAAAAGCACTCTCTTTTCACAAACTGGCTTTTGAGGTAGAGTTCTACATTTAGGCTTTTACGATCTTTGCTAGTCAGAGATCCATTATGATTGTTTCGTATATATAATAGAAAACGATGATTGTAAGAGAATATAGTGAAGCTAAGGCAACCTTTCGGATTTTGCGTATTAGAATTCTAAACAACAATCACTAGTATTTGATACCGAGCAGTTCAAAATTGTTAAAAGAACAAAGTCTCAGAAGCAAAGTAAGGAGGTGAAGTCAAAACCTACAAATGATTTCAGTCTCAAGTGGTGCACGACACAGACGCAAACATCATTTGACTCTATACATATACCTATATAAACCTAGAACTTGAAAGACAATTTCTATTCTAAATAAATTAAGAATTTCTATTCTAAATAATCTTTTTACTTATTTTTGTTTGGGATTTTGTTAGTTTTTCTCATCTGAGAAATTTATTTTGTTCAAAATAATGTCAAAATATAAGAAAATCGCAAATAAAAATGTCGATGAGTGTAGACGAGTATCTGTGAAAATGTAGAGATTTAATCGAATAAATTATTTTTTCATTAATAATATTTATTGATTATATAAAAAAAATAAAAAATAATGCATGCACATCACAAACATAACTCTTCCACATGAGCAAGTCAACTTCTCACATGTCAAAGAGAAATGAGAATCCCCGAATCTTTTAGGTTACCTTAGAGTTATTAACTAGAATGATTAATTTGATCACGAGTGTTTTGCAACCAACTTCTCACAGACGCAACTCTTCCACATGAGCAAGCCAACTTTTCAGCCGAGGGAGCTTTAGTCTAGCAGCATTAGTCGGGATTGTTCGGATTACCTACGAAAAAGAAAAATCAACTTCTCACATGTGAAAGAGAAATAAGAATCTCCTAAATCTTAGTTTGCCACCTTGGAATTATTAATTTGAACACACGAGTGTTTTGCAATCAACTTCTGATATATACTATTATAAACTTCTGGATCTCCATTAGTTCACCTTCTTATATAAATGGATTTAAGAAGTCCTCTGTTTCATCTCCCTCTTCTTCGCTTTTGAGCAGCAATGGATGCAATGGCCAGCCTTGACTTTCAAAATTGCTTCATCTTGATCCTCCTCTGCCTCTTCACGACCTTTTCTCTCTTTGTCATCTTCTTCAAGAAACCAAAGAATGCTTTTAATCTACCTCCGAGCCCTCCTTCTCGTCCGACCATCGGTCATCTCCATCTTATCTCCTCTAATTTAATCCACAAGTCTTTTCAACAAATCTCATCCAAGTACGGACCTTTCCTCCATCTCCGCATCTTGAATGTCCCCATGGTTCTCGTCTCCTCTGCCTCATTGGCCTACGAGATCTTCAAGGACCACGACATGAGCGTCATCTCTCATGGTGCTACTGGGATCGATGAGTGCCTCGTGTTTGGATCTTCTGGCGTCATCAAAGCTCCCTATGGAGATTACTGGAAGCTCATGAAGAAGTTCATCACTATTAATATGGTCGGACCACAGGCGCTGGAGCGGTTAAGAGGCGTACGTGCAGTCGAGCTAGAGCGGTTCTACAAGAAACTGCTTGATAAGGCGATGAAGAAACAGAGCGTCGACATCGGTGAGGAAGCGATGAGACTCCTTAACTTAAGCCTCGGAAAGATGAGCATGGGAAGGATCTTTTCAGAGGAGAACAATGAGGTGAAAGTCTCCGAATTTGTTGGCGAGTTCTCTGCCTTGAGCCAGAAGATTTTCTTGGCACAAATATTCCAAAGGCCGTTTGAGAAGCTCGGGCTCTCACCATTCCATGAGGAGGTAATGGATGTTTCAAACAGATTTGAGGAGCTCCTCGAAAGGATTCTTGTGAGATACGAAGAGAAAGTGGACGAGCATCAAGGTAATGATGTTTTGGCAGAGATGTACGCAGTTTATCGAGACGAAAATGCAGAGTATAAGATCACTAGGAACCATATGAAGGCGTTTTTAGCGGTAAATGTCTATCCTCTCATTGGTTGTAATATTTCATTGAGAATCCAAGCTAGGCCAGAGCATTCGGTTTAGATTTTTGAGATCGGAATAAAACCGATTTATTTTTGGTTCGGTTTAATTTTTTTTTGGGTTGAGTTTAGATTCGGGTTCTGTTCGGTTTTGATTAAAAAAAAACTATAACAGAAAATTAATATTATAGATTATAAGTATACTAGATTATGACTCGCATGATATGCAGATTTTTAATAATAATCGTATTACATATAATTAAAAAAAAATACATGTTGCAATATGTTTATATAATTGATTAGGACTCGAATAATATGCGGGTTTATAATAATAATTATATATATAATTAAAAATAAATAAATATCCGCTGCTAGTAACCGATTGAATTTGATCTATTTTTGAAGAATGGGTACTATAATAAAAACACGATTTTGATCTAATTGATTTAGAGTTGAATAACTTTGATCGATTTTTTGAACCATTAAACTTTTTTTTTTTTTGAATTTGATATCAGTAAGAAAGAGAATAAAAAAATGAAAGCACACAATTGAATTTTGAACTCAATATCTTATTTATAACGATATATAGAGAATATTCCAGAACAAATTTTCCTTTTCTTCCATCACGTTACTTTTATTTTTTTACAAAATTGATCCTTTTATTTTTTAGATAAATAGCATATTACATAAAAAAAATTCTATTCTTTTTTTTTTTTACTTTTCTCAACTATTTTGCTATTATTTTTTTTTTATATATTATACTTATTTATTTTACCAATTATGTTGATATTATACTATTTTACTTATTTTTTTACCAATTATATTGATACAATATTTTTTTCTTTATTTTGTATTTTTTAGTTTTACTATTTTATTTTATTGACACATATCACAATCTAAATTAACAATGACATGTGTCGCAATCTGGTTATTTAAAATTTGCAAACGTGTCAACTTTATTTAAAAACATTTTATACATTTAGTTAAAATTATTAATTTTTTTAATGAATTTTGGTTATTCGGTTAGTCTAATCGGTTGCATAAAATTTGGGTTCGTGTTTGAATAATTTAGTATTAAGATTTATATAATGTTCAAGTGATAATAAAATTTGGTATAAATTTCAGTTCGGTTCGAGTTAGCTCACCCCTAATCCAAACGAACAGCATAATGTTAGTAAATATTTGCGACTTGTTGTTCAAAATGATAATGGATGAGTACCTATTTTTATTACTTTTTGTAGATTTATATAAAGGGTCTTAGGGTTTAGATTCATTATTCACAAAGTTAATGATAAGAAACCCCACACAAAAAGATACTTGCCTCAATTTTGATTGTCTCTTATTTTAATTAACGTTCCTCGAGTTATTCATCTGAATTCACACAATACACATGTAGGAACTTTTCTTTGGAGCAGGTGACACCACTTTAAACTTAATACAATGGGCAATGGCTGAAATCATCAACAACCCTAAGATCCTTGAGAAACTGAGAGATGAAATCGATATTGTGGTAGGGAAAACAAGATTGATCCAAGAAACTGATCTACCAAAACTCCCTTACTTGCAAGCGGTCATGAAGGAATCTCTAAGATTGCACCCATCGGTGCCTTTATTGACAAGGGAATTTGAACAAGGGTGCAAGGTCAGAGAGTTCTACATACCTAAGGGCACATTACTTGTTATTAATTCTTATGCTATAATGAGAGATGTTGATTCTTGGAAAGATCCTGATGAGTTTAAGCCAGAGAGGTTTCTAGTGAAAGAGGAGGCAACAAGAGAGAAAACATTGAAGTTCCTCCCTTTTGGCGCTGGGAGGAGAGGATGTCCTGGATCAAATTTGGGTAATATCTTAGCAGGAACCGCCATTGGAGTGATGGTGCAGTGCTATGACTGGGAAATCGAAGGAGAGAAGAAGGTCAACATGGAAGAGGCTTCTGGAACAGCCTTCGTGGCTTTGGCTCACCCTCTTAAGTGCACTCCAATCTCTCGATTCCTAAATCCTTTACCTTCCAATTTGTAGATTCTCAGTTCATGAATCCGAGATTTCATTTTATGTGCAGACATATTATCGAAATTTCTTAGAGTTAACATTTGGTAACTTCCTTTGATGTTTTATTGAAGCTGGTTAGTACTACTATCACTACCTGATTATCTTCCCAATTTGTTTGAAGCTTGCTCCATCTTTACAAACCGATATACCTTTCTCCAAGCATTCTTCTGTGACCTTTTAAGAGCAATAAATAATGTCAGCCTCTAATGGTTTCGTAAACGATTAGAAGTTAAGTATAAGAGGCAGAAAAGGAGAAGCCATTAACCTTCACAAGTTGTATAAGGCTTTCATTGACATCTCCACAGAGGAAAGTCTTTGACGTATCTCCATGATATCCCTGATTGAAGTGTTGAACCAAAAAAAAGTGTTACACAAGTTTAAAATTGATTTGAAGATTAAGCAAAAGAAACCCCGAAGACTTACATCCAAGTAAACTGCGACATCGATATTTATTACATCACCGTTCTGCAAAACAAGCTTTGATTAGTGATCCTACAAGAGAACTCCATCACAACAGTTTCATACTCCATACCTGTAGCTGACGGGAATCCGGAATCCCGTGAAACATGCATTCATTAACTGATGTACAAACACGTTTAGGAAATCCACCATATCCAAGAGGTGAAGGATAAGCACCAGACTCAATGATCATCTTGTGCACCACCTTGTCGATTTCATCTGTGGTAACAAATGGCTACAAAAAAAAACCATTAAATAAAACATAACCAAGAGGGTATTCAATAGAAGATTAGAGACCCACAAGAAAAAAAGCTAATCTTTACTTACTCTAACCAAAGTTCCTGCATAGTCTAACACACGAGCAGCAAGCTCGCACGCTGCTTTCATTTTCACAATGCCTTTGGAGTCAGGAATCTGATATTCACTTGATATCTTTGGTAATGTGCTAGACTCAAGATATGAAGGCTTTGGTATGTGATCAGGCACGAGAAGACGAGGTGATACTCTTCCACATATTAGAGGTGGATTGCTTCTAACTTCTAATGTGTTTTGAAGTTCTCGAATCCTAGAACATATATCAAATTGAGTATGAGTGTGGAGTCAATAAAGATTACAACTTCACCTTCACTACTCAATTAGCTGTGCAAAATTGCCATATTTATGACCAAATTACTTGGAAGTAAAAAAAAAATCTTCGACATACAAGTAGCTGAATAGATTATATACCTTCTTCGTCTCGGAGAAAATGACTTCTTGTCTGCAACAAAAGAAGGAAAATAAAGAACCTAATATACACTAATTCAAATTATGACTCAGCGATTCCAAAATTTCAAATTGGAAGAACAACAAAATTTTCAAGTAGAGAACAACAGTGACGGAAAACCTGAGAGCGGGAAAGACGAGAAGTTGGACGGAGCTCCGGCGAAATATCTCGGCGGCGTTAATCGATCGTCTTTAAATAAAGAGTGGGATTGAGAAATCCTGAACAACATTTTCGCTGGCGAATACGCAACGAACCGAAGATTTTCAAGGTATGAGAATGTTCTAAGGTACAGAAAAAAACTTTAGTGGGCCGTTAACCAATAATGCCCATTATAATTACCAGCACGGCCCATACAAAAAAGTAATTACTAATTAGCTCATCCATACATAGCATATTAACACAAATTTTGGGACTATGGGTTAGGATGGATTTTATGTAACTCCCAGTGGTGTTTAACAAATGTTCAGTGAAAATTTCCAGTCTGGAGGACACAACCGCATAGAGGGTGATTTTTTTGGCGACTAGGGTTTTCCAAGGTTTTTATCGCACGTAATGGATTCCGGCGGCCTCGCCGCGGATCCCTCGGCTTCTCTGTTGATTGAACAAGCACCTTCGGTCTCTGTCTCTGCAACGTAGCCAGGAATCAAACCATCATGGGTAACTGTGGTGAAAAATCGTCCAAGTTTAAACAAATTCGAGTTTGAAACGATTGAAGAAGATGAAAGAGTTGTAGTTCCAAGTAATGTTCTGGATGATGCGCCCCTGTGGAATGATTTCATCATTGGGGGGTTTCCTTTCGGCAGCAGTGCCCCACGTAGCGAAGATTCACGTCATTGTGAATAAAATCTGGCCACTGGGGGATAAAACAATTAAGATTGATGTTTTTTCTTTGGACGATAAATAGATTAAATTCAGGATAAGAGATCCGATTGTGAGAAACAGGGTATTACGGCGAAGAATGTGGAATATTGCTTCTATCCCGATGGTTATGTCAAAATGGAACCCTATTCTAGAGGAAACATTACATTAAATCTTAATACATTGCACATTAAATTTTCACTCACAATCGGAGAAGTATGTTTTAATATTGGATAAAGTTCGAATTTCGAAACTGGGAAACAAATTCAGATGTGGATATGTTAGCCAAGAAAATACTATCATGTAACATTATAGTTGTCCAAACTTTTTCATGATTGTGATTCTGGAATTTGATAAGAGCAATTTAGCTGGGAAAAAAATATTAAGACCAAAAGAATTGTTTAACACTTGGTTAACTTTGCCATTTCTTAGTTGTTACAACATACTAAATAATATATGCAAGAAGAAAAAGTCAAAGAGAAAAAAGTCAAATCTTTCTTCATGAAATTACAAAAAAAAAAAAAAAAAAAAAAAAAAAAAAAAAAAAAAAAAAAAAAAAAAAAAAAAAAAAAAAAAAAAAAAAAAAAAAAAAAAAAAAAAAAAAAAAAAAAAAAAAAAAAAAAAAAAAAAAAAAAAAAAAAAAAAAAAAAAAAAAAAAAAAAAAAAAAAAAAAAAAAAAAAAAAAAAAAAAAAAAAAAAAAAAAAAAAAAAAAAAAAAAAAAAAAAAAAAAAAAAAAAAAAAAAAAAAAAAAAAAAAAAAAAAAAAAAAAAAAAAAAAAAAAAAAAAAAAAAATAGAGAAAGAGTTGTTAAGTTGTTGTTACAAGGAATCGAACCCGCGTTGCTTCTTATTACACCTTAACGACAACATCTCCGTTTCTTCCTTCACTATACCGTCGTTTCGCGACTTGGCCGAAGAAATGTCAACCCCGAACAATCTCACGACGGCCCAACCCGTATCCTGATCCGACCCGGATTTCGACTTCCAACCAATATACAACTGTTGATCCTGACCGTTGGATCTCTTAAAACTGATCAAATCACCGGCACAGAGTCTCTTCTCTTTAACGAACCTGCTCCAACCTTTAGTCAACACGTAGCTTTGACTACTGTTCCAATACGAGTAACGGAACCTCCACACTTTCCCGTTAACGTCCTCGAAATTCAACAGCAACCCTTTCACGGAGACGTTACCAGCTAACGGTAACGGAAAATGTTTCTCCGCTTGGTGTTTCGGTATCACCAAACGGTTTAGTTTCCCGACGTCACTCGGCGTTACCGCTTTCTCAAACAGATACTCCGCCGTTTTAAACCCCGTCACAGACGTAACGGCAAACGCCGTCTCCCTCGTGCTTCCGTTACCGTTACGGTTCCGTTTCCTCTGCTTTAGTTCCTCGTCGTAAGTGTGTTTCCTAAGCATATCAACGATCTCGGATTTCGAATGTGCGTTCAAGAAATCGACCTCGGCTCCGTCGCCGTCGCCGTCTGCCGTGAAATTCGTGACGGCGTCACGGCCGCGGAAACGGTGAGCAGCGACGTCGTAAGCACGCGCCGCTTCGTCTTCTTCGTTGAAAGTGCCGAGCCACACGCGCTGGTGCTTCTCGTATATCTGAGCTCCCCATCTTCCGTTTGGCTGAGGAACGACGCCTTTGAACCTCGAAGACGGAAGCTTTCTCGATTCGGCTTCGACGCCGTTCTCTGAATCCAAAACCACGCTTGATCCGCTTCCCATTCTGTATAAACTCGCCGGAGATGACGACGGAATCTTCGCCGGAGTGTGAATCGAATCTGTGCTTGTCGAGCTCTCGTCAACGCTACTCACAGCCTCCATTTCTTTTGAAACTTTTGATTTTGATTTGAATCGGGAGAAGAAATCACAAGAAAATTGTGAAATTTGAGATCGAGAGAGATGAATAATGTATATGTATTTGTGTGTGAACGTGTGTGAATATATGCGTGTATATATAGAGAGCCAAGAGGGGAATAAGAAACCATCAAGTGCATGTATGATATTATTATTATTATTAATTTTAATTTTCTTCCTTTATTATTTGTAGTGTGTTTTAAGAAGATAATTAATTTCGAATACTACTATATGGACAGGTGTATGGGAATGATATGGGTTTGTGTGTGTATGTTGTGGGTGAGCTTTAAATCCACAAGAAGGTTCATGCAGAAGATAAAGAACATGTATCTTCTGCATATTGGTTTTACGGTTTTAGTATCAATTAAGCGATTAATTAACACTATTCTTGTATATTACAACATTATTAGATAAATGGTATATATACCACTTATTCACGTTGTTATTTTGCATTTCATTTCACTTGACATACCAATAATTATTTTATCTGTCAACTTCACAATTAAATTAAACCCCGAGAGATTGTTAGATAATTTAAAACAGAGAAAATAATGTTAATTATTGAAGGTACATACTGTTAAGTTATTATATTCATGACGAAAAAAGTTATATGAATATGTTGTGGGCTGCATGGGGAAGTGGGGCCGACAAGTGGGCCACGATGGAGAAAAGAGGTTCACATGAGAGATTGAATACTAATAAGTATTATTTTAGTGAAGTTCATTCCCCCTGAGCTTTGATATGCTTATTTTTTAATATGCTTATTTACAAGCACGGTGTTCAAATGAAATTAATTATTATAATCATAAGAAATAGATTAACAATAACGAAAGTATGAGATTGGAGAATTCATTGCAACAATTTTTATTCCTTTCCCACTGAAAAGTAATATGTTTTGCCGTGAGGAATCTTTTGCAAGCATGAATCCTTCATGTATACAAATGTAATGGTCAATGCTCTTGAGTTATATACCTTATATATCTTTATTCCATTCTTCGTATATCTCTCAAGCATCTTTATTCCGTTTTATTTTATTCTACTAGAATGGGAAGCATGTGTGTATTTGGGATCGTAATATAAAACCTTTGGGAGAATATTGAATGACAATGTTAAAAAAAAAAAAATTTTAAAATAAATATTGAATGATGTTAAAGTGAACGAATAGAGGTTATGACTCGTGAATGTGTATTGATATTGGACGTTCAAAAACAGTACACATTAGAGGTTTAAGATTCTTATAACTTAATTTGTGTCCATAAAAATAAATATACAAAGGTACCTAAATTTATTGAATTGAATAGAAGAAGAAAACTACCAAAAAATAATAGAAGAAGTAAAAAGTATCACATTTCATCAAATCGATAAATTCAGCAGCAACAAAAATCAAATCTAAATTAATATTTGTAACATAATACTCTTATATGATATTTCTAACAAGTGTAACTTCTTTTTTAAGTTTACTTAATATTTCAGAAAAATTACTACAGAATGTCAGAATGTAGAAATACAACAAAACCAAAAAGCGATTTAATGGTTGAGGATCCGTTGTACCTGTTGATGTAACAGAGTTGGTTCAAAAATTTGTATACAAATATGGTGTGGAATAACAAGTAAAATTGATTTTTTTTTTTTTGTTAACCAACAAGTAAAATTGATTGCCACGATCTTATATTATTTATTTGTGTTAGCTTTCTGACTTTCTCAAAGTCTAATTGTGCCACTAATATTAGTACGTCATTTTAAAAAGGACCTATTGGAACACTCCGAAATATCGGTATTATTATATCCAATCACACACGACAATTATTTAATATTATTTTAATAATTTTCGAAAGAAAAAAAAACAATGATTTTAATATTATTTCAGATAGTAACAATCATATGTCAGTATTTCTCATATCAAAATTTTACAAATATCGAATCTCGCGAGTAATGTTTTATTCTTTTTTTTTATCTCAGTTTAAAAAAAAAAAAAGACTTTCTCACTAATGTTTTATTCTATTTCTTTGAAAACATATAGATTATAAGTATCTTTCATCATGTTTCAGATTATGTGCAATCCTTTGCTTCATATTTCAATATAATCCATCAGTGACAAAAAAAAAAAAATGTCTTCCATCAGTTTATCATTTTAGTCCAAGAGTGATATCGAATATATTTCATAACGATTACATAGGCAGCTCAATGATTTAACGAATGCCAAATTGATGTTAAATAAAAATATAGTTGTCTTTAATTTATTATTTTTCAAAAATGTCTTTCATTTACGAGTAGAAAAATAATAACCATAACCTGAAGACAAAAAATCTACATGAAATATCGATGTAATGTTTGTTTTTTATTGTTTAATGATGGATTTAATTGAACTCTGTTTGATATTTATTATAAATACGTTAGATGGGTTATGCTGACTATATATGTGTGCGATTTTTTTTTAACCCATCATGGCCTCCCAATTTATTTACTCCAGTAAGTTTTTTTATATATATGTTATTTATATTATATATGGAATGTGATGAAAAAAGCAAAAGCGAATGTTTATCCACATTAATCTTGTTTAGATTAGTCTAATAGCCCTCGAGATTAGCTCAACTTCTTTAGTGTTAGGCATCATATACATAACACTCAATAGTTTATTTTTGGTGTGACATCAAATTTGTTCAGTTGGAGATCAATTATAAGTCCATCAATTAATATAATATAATGACACTTAGATGACTTAATATGTCTGCGCGAAGTCATACCCTACTGTGGGCAGCCGCGTTATATACTAAATTATTTAATCATATATGATTTTGGGGTATTAAGATAGTAGTTCTTGATATCTTAGATAAATACATCAGGAGTATCCCAAATTACACATATATAATGTTGGGGATCGATAGTATTTTTAACTCGTTTCGTTTTTCTCAGATTAGAAGGACTATTTTATCAAAGATCGATCTCGGTACATATTTACATGAACTATTTGGCATGTGTTGATAGACATTCATTGTCCTTTGTCTTTCTTGTCTTTGAAGTATTTGAGATAAGTTTCTGGATAAGAACTTATTAAAAGATATAAAGTGTAACTTTTTTTTCCTTGAGTTTAGATAACTATGAATACTAAGCGAAAAAGACTGAATTAAATCCACATATGTAGCGTGTTCAATATCTTGAACTTATTTGTTTTTATAACCAATCTTGACTTATTTGTTTGTATAGTATATATCCCTATTAGTCTTTTTTTTTGGTTTTATATATCCCTATTAGTTTAATTAACCTTTTTAAGAAACAACTCTTAAGACATTATCATACCAGGAAAAAAAAAATTTGAGACATTAATAAATGTAAATTTTGAACATAAATCAATATATATAAAATAAAGTCTAGTGTATTTTACTTTTTTTAGGTAAGTTTAAGAAATAAGTACGTTTCTTTCTGATTATGGATTTATCAAGATTATCCGGTCTAATTCAGTGGGAAATTCATAATAACTCTAGTTGGCAATATTGATCCAGATTTAGTTATTCTACTTGTTTTTACTTCTCTATACGAAAAGAAAACATGTTAGTATTACTCTTGAGTCTTTACTAGATGTTTTAACTTTACTATGATTTTCCATATGTTTAATTTTTTTTTGTATTTAATAAAGTAAAAGATTAAAAATAGTAAAATGAAAATGGTTTATAATGTTGTGATACCGATGACATCACAAAACATATATTATTAGACAGAACTCAGAACTAATACATTTGGGACAGTTGAAAAAGAAAACACTTATCTTATAAAAGGTGTGGTAGCGTTAGGTGTAGATATAATAATGTTTCTTGTTATTAAGCAGACCAAAAAAATAATTTTTAATTTTATCCTTTATGGGAGATATCTTATCTTTGTTCACGAGCCAATTAATTTCGTTTTTAGTAGTTTGGAGAAATGGAAACTATGTGCCACGTCAATGTCACACATTTTCTTCCCATTTATGTGTTTTTGATTAGCCAACTTGTCTCTTCAGGCTGTACAGTGTTCACACGTAAGGATTATCTCAACAAATTAAAGATTTCGTACGTCTGCTTAATTAATCAACTTTTTGGATGTTAATTACCGTGTAATGTCAGGTTTTCAAATTCGTCTCGTACAATTGCAAATTTTGTTTAGTACACATGGATTTTCGTGTATTTTTTATGAGAGTAATGTACATTGCCGGTTAAAATATTTGTGCTAGTACTAGCTGGGAATTTTTGTTTAATGAAAATTATAGTATTAAATTGACATAAACACATGCTGATCAAAGAATTAATTAATACGAGAGAAACCTGAGAACTGCCTAACTAGGCTATTTTGTCGAGCTCGACATCATTTAATTAGGTAGTAAATAATTAGCGTTTAAATTTAAATATTTAAAATCATAAAGTGGCGGATTTGGCAAGATTAAGATTGATATCAGCGGAAAGAAAAGTATCAAAGCATGGGCCACTTGTGGACCAGATATAGTGATACACCTCTATCCAAGTCACAAATCAAATCAAACCAAGGTATGGAATCAACTAATTAATGACTAATTAAGTTCAGGAGCTCGTTATAGTTAGTTCCTCATGTTTCACTCCAAGTTGCTTTTGTTGACTAAAGTTTTAAACTTTTAATCAAAAGAGAAAGATAATTGGTCGAAACTGTGGGACCAACCACCTCATACCTATCTTTGGTTCGGAAGCTGATAGGCACATTTCTTGTCAGACTAAAAATTAATAAAAAATTCCATGTTTATAGTACAAATTTCACGTAATAATTTAGAATTTACTGGTACAACAGTACCAAATGCCCTATAGCTCAACGGATAGAGTATCTAAAACAAAACAAAGTATAGAGATCGCTGGTTCGTAGTACTTAAAAAAGAATCATATTAAATATTCTGGTTTTTAGCATAAGAAGATGTATGGACTTAGGTCCGGACCTTTTTAGTAATAAAAAAAAAAATCAATATATAGTGTATGCTAAATGAATTGAAGAATAGGTTTTTAATATTTCGAATCATACTTATACGAGTGAAAAATTCTAAAGTGCTATTTTTTAAGTAATAAAGTGATTACCATGTCTGACCCAAAAAAAGAAGAAGAAGTGATTACCATATAACAGTTAATATAACATATACCTACGCTGAGAAAATGGAGAAGATACAAATAAACGGTTCTATACTAAAAATATTGTCACTACCATCATGAGAAATATATCATCAAAACTTAAAATCTGCGATTCAAATATTTTTGGCTCTATAAATTTTCAACTTTAAAAAACCGAAAATTTAATAGAGACACATGAATAAAAATTCTGTAAAAATTTATACACAAACATTTATTTTTATTTCACAAAAATAAAAATCCAATTTAGAATTTTCGCTTAACCATAACTGCTCTCTTCAGCAAAGAAAAGATAAATAAATTCTTGCAATGCTGGCAAAAAAGAATGTGTTACATATCAATAATTTTTTTTTAAGTTACATTAATATTTGACTAATTGTAATAAGTAGATTCACGGTGCCGACATGACACCCATGAATCAATTACAGCAAACTCGCCATAATAACTTAGCAACTTTTTTCTTTTGAAATTTGATTAAACTTAGCAAGTTGCATATGCATACAATTACTTTTTTTTTATAGATATTTATTAAGGGAATATTTTTCTGTTGTAAACGAGCTCAGGAAAAACCCGTGCCCCCCACTATACAAATATATATGTCATAATCATAAATAATTGTAGCTATTCTTTTATTTATTTATAATTGTATTGATAAATAATGACGAACGCAGTGGCGTCACTACAATATAAAAGGAAACTTCAAGGTCAACTAAGTCAACGAGATCTACATATAGTAGGTGCATACATATTTACCAAATATACAGTGTTATGTACGTAACTCCGTACAAATGGACCGACGACATGTTTTAACTTCTTAAGACATCACAATGTGTTACGCCACTGACTTTGTCTAAAGCTCAAAACGTAACGTTTACAATATTACAAGTCGCAGCCAATGAAAAATGAGATTCTAAATGACAATTGATAAGACTTTAGATTATATTGATTTTATTAGATTGTGAAACTTGTGATACAATAGAGGATTCAGACTCGATATATATTACAAAGAAATTTGGAATTAGATCTTCGTAGCATGAATTGATGATCAACATGCATACAAAAATAACTCTCTTTAAACCTGCCTGAGTATATACTACCACTGCCAACCAAATTACGTATTGATTATATATTTAGAGGATCTATAAAACAAGCCCAACATAAGCCTAATGTGATGCCATAGCCCACATGTTTAGGGTTTTAGCAAGTAGATTTATATATATATATATATATATATATATATATGTTTATAATGAGAATGCAAAACTCAAAGCAACTCTCCTTCCTTCTTTTTTATGAAATCAATCAAACAATTATCTTGTTTTTGGTGTTTATAATCTAATATTTTATATTTTTTACTTTTCTAGCATTTGAATAAAACTCAATGAGCTATTTCCATTTTTAGTCTTTTTTATTTATCTTAATAAAGAGTTTGAATCTATCTTGCTTTGAATTCACTTACATATATGCGTTAAGTTAAGTCATAAGTGATGTTATATATTATTAACAACTAGTACTCTTTTACAGTCGAATCTAAATAACATTAAAATCTTAGAATTGTCAACTAACTTATAATAGCTGGTGCAGAATGTGAATCTAGGTCATATTTGATCAATATTTTTTTTAAATATAGATTTCCTCTTTCCGTCCGTTTTATCTCTCTCATTTCCTTCTGTATCCCTGAAAAGTGAAAACAATTTCGTCTTCTCAGTTCTTATTTTGCAAGCCACATCAATCTTTTCGTTAATTGTATATTTTTACACTTTTACACTGTTACTGAAATGAGATTAAAAAAAATGAAAATGGTTTAGATTTCTATATGTATTTGTTTTTACTAGTATTAGGGAGATTGAAACGTTTTTTTTAGTAAACAATATACATTATCCGGATTTTATGTATTAAATACGACCAATAGCACATATAGGTAATACTAGCCATTGTTCTATAATTCATAAAATTGATCTGCATTAATGACTAGTCTATTTGGCACTTCCGTTAAACTAATAGTAAGAGATAATATTTGTATGGCTCTTTGTGTGTATATGTATATTGACAAACCGTTGGATATTTTCGAGCCATCAAGAAATAATTTGTAAGCTACAAGTATAGTTAGGCCGAATGATTGGGCTAAGCTACTTGTTGGTATCCATGGGCCAGATATTACTTTTTATTCTTAAGCCCAAAATTGTAAAGTGCTTTTGAAGTTTGATATTACTTTTTTAGTTGGCATCTAGAATCCATTTAGTTGGCATCTAGAAAACGACTATAAGATGTTCAAATTAGAAGAGTTTTGAACCAAACTCGTAAGTCTTTCTATTGGAATACGAATATCGTTTCCACCCAAAAATCAAATTAGAGGGATCAGTTATTTTTTAATTTTTTTTTTAAGAGGCCTTACTCACACCATTAACCCAATCCTTAGTTGGTAGATTAAGCTTACTTCTTTGGTTCTGAAAATTCTAATTATAATTGATAGACGCCCACTTTTTGCTTTAGCTAGTGTATACGAACCATGTCATCTTACAAAATCGTCATTGCTACGTTGTCAATGCACCATATGATTTCAACTCGAGTGGAAGGTCTAAAAGTTTGGCTTACTGACGTGGATCCAACACACACAAACAAAATATAATTCATAAAATATATTCTGCAAATAAACCCAAACATTTCATACTACCCACGAAGGTCCCAAATGATTGAATTTAATGTTTTCAAATAAATTGAATATTGCATATTATCGCATTATATAAATAATTATTCGAAGATGTACGAATAATAAATGCTAGACAATTCATCCCAGATCAAAATGAAAACGCAGGTGAGACAATATAAAGTACATAAAATTAATGAGACACGAGATTTGTTAACGGAGTTCGGTTTTTCCTACTCTCCGGGACCTCGTCCAGATTTCGAATTCACTAGAACAAGAAAGCAAATATAACCAATTCGCAAACGCGTAACTCAAGCCCAACCCTCTTGACTTACTGCTCTATTCTACCCTGTGAACTCTTCAGGATAAACTAATCATGAGCTAAACTCTACCCAAGCCTAGACTTAAACCATGTGGAAACTCTACAACAACGTAACACATAAACGGTATCACCAACGGCTCACGAACTCAATCAGCACAAACTCCACCAAAGAATAGCTTCACAATGATCAACACAAAATCCACTCTTTTTCTTTAAACGGCGTGAAAGCTAGAAGACACGTACCAAGCTTTCGTTTCTTTTATACTTACCAAAGTCAAACTCTAAAACTTATTCTCCAAGGCTTTATAACTAAGTGGGCTTAATATTTAATTAAAACTCATTAACTAAAACTCAATGACAAACACACTTTCACAAAATACCATTCAGCCCAGTTTGAGGTACTTTGAAATCACAGTTTCAAATGACTACTAATATTTTGTTCCTTTTTGTCCAAATTAAATCCAAACTTTAAATTGGGTTCCAAATTTCGAATTTGTTTATAATTCAACTACGTTTGGAAACAT
The DNA here is from genome assembly GCA_900406395.1 of Kernera saxatilis. NCBI lineage: Eukaryota > Viridiplantae > Streptophyta > Magnoliopsida > Brassicales > Brassicaceae > Kernera > Kernera saxatilis. The sequence continues at coordinate 24,661 of OVAY01000321.1, forward strand.
GATCTTAAATTGAGTAAATATGAGAATTTTTGTTTCTAATCTTTAAAGTTTAAAGTTTTGTATTCACTCGGCGACAAAAAAATGTATTCTTTCAAATTATTGAGATTAAAGATCTCAAAAATATTTGGTGGAAATTAAAAGAGGGAGCAGAGAGGGGCATACATGTTCGGGGGTCTGTGACTAGAAAATCAAATAATTTAGAAAATCAAAGATGCGGGACGGGTGCGGGTTGGAATATGTAGAAGCGGGGCGGGTGCGGGTTTACATATTTAGAAACGCGGGTTCGCGGGTACCCGCATAAATATGAAACTATGCGTTTTATATATGAAACTGTGTGCTGTTTTTATCTTGCAGGCAAAACATGTGTGTTGTTTTTTTGACAAAAATGCATGTTGTTTTAAAATACAGAAAAAAAAACCCTAGATCTATTGCATTTTTGGAAATCAGTCTCTCTCTTTCGCGGCGCCGAGTACTCTCTCTCAACTCTCCATCTCTGAATCTCTCTCAACTCTCCATTCTGTCTTGCCGATCTCCTCCACTCCTCGTCTTCTCTTCTTCTCCGATCACGAATCTCGAGTCCCCTCTCTGTCCCAGTCGCGACTTTCTCTATATATTTTTGATCTCTGTCTTTCATCAATGGTAAATTATCTTTATGTTTCGCCATTTTGTTTGATATTTTTTTGGTTCCTAGACGTAGATGAAATGCGTTTCTACTGAATTTTCGTTGGGGTTTGATGGATTTGGGGTTTTTTTTAGTTTCATATAGTTTTCGGTTTCTAAAAAATAAATTTCATGTCCTGCTTAACTCTTTGTAGTTGCTTATGTTTCTCATTCCCCAAGTTTAAACAAACCCTCTGCCACGCTATATATATGTCTATGCAAAAAATCAGATTATGGTTCTTTATTGTCTTTGGGTTTTATTCACTTTGTAAGTATTCAAATCATTTGTGTTTAACTGTATATTTGCAGGTGAAGTGAGAAGCAGAGGTGAAGATATGAAGTGAGAAGAAGAGGGACAAAAATAGACTAGAAGAAGACAACTCACAACTCACAAGAAATCATTTTCACCCTTTATAATTTGTTTTTGTTGAAGTTTGAATTCTGATTTGGAGAAGAACAATTTATATTTAACTCATGCTTTTGTTGGGGATTCGGTAACTTAATAACTTGAGGCTTATGTAATATTAAGATTCGCAAGCATATTTTCTATGTTTTAATAGGTTTTTTTTTTTTTAATGTTAATTGTGGCGGGGGGGGGGG
>OVAY01000321.1:26345-41831 GCA_900406395.1 Kernera saxatilis
AAAATGAGGGAGATAATTTTTTTTTTTTTTAATATCTGAATTTTATTAAGAAGCCTTGACGGATACATGCTAGAACCGATGCCCGTGGAACATAGTGATATCCTTAGAAACTAAATCCCAAAAGAGGGAAACAAAAGGTCCAAACAAAGCAAGCATTCAAAAGATAAAATACAATACATAAACAAAACCAAAACGACGATATCTTAACATTCATAGTTAAAACATAATAATATATATATATATGCATAATATCAGAACATAATTAAAACATAATAATATGACTGAAAAAAAACAACTATAGAATCGTACTGTCGTTTTGTGTACAACCAATAAGAACTTTGATATCTTAACATTCATAGAATCTTTTTTACAACTCACTATAACATTAATCCGAAATAAATTCTAATATTGGTACAATGGCAACACTGATACAAATCACCACTAAATTCTATATGAAGATTGAAAATGATGCGACACTTAACACAAGTGGATGGTGAAAGACAGTGTCGGGTGGGTTGGGGTGCACTTCCACGCGCGACTTGGACTTGTTGTCCCTACACAACTCTCTTCTTCTTCTCCTATAAGAGACCTTTCTTTGTTCATCTTACTTTCTCTTATCTTCAAACTAAAACCTCTAAAACCCAGCAAAGAAAAACTCTAGAATATTGAAAGATGGGAGTTTTGAAGAGAAGAGTATCGAGTAGTAGAGGACTTGGTGGTGTTCTTAGAGAGCAAAGAGCTAGGCTTTACATCATCAAACGATGTGTTGTGATGCTCCTATGTTGGCAAGATTGATCTTGGTTGATTCGAGTGGTGATACTTTGAAGTTGAACCGGATTAAACCGATGATTGCAAGAAGATATGGAGGAGAAGACTGGTTTGGGTTTTGCTTGCCAATCATCGATCTTAGGGGGATGAAAGTTGAACACTTTTGATATGGGTAATATGTTTTAAGTTTGGTGGGGTAAACTTGTAAATATTGACGAATAAAACTTTGGGATAAATTTTGTAATGGCTTTTGCCTTAGTGCTGTAGCTCCCGGTGTAAATTCAGTTATCTCATACATAATCTAACCAAGATCAGTTCTTAATTTTTTTTGTTTACTTCTTAATTTCCTTGCTTTCATAGTTTTATGAGCTTGTGATTAGTATCTGATTTTTTTAAAATTTTTTTGTTTTCTAATATGTGAATGGCATCAACCCAAACAAAATGTTATTTAAGCAGAAATATAAGAAAACGGTAGTAAAGCTAATCGTCAAAGGTTTTAAATTTTAACAAGTCGGTGCAGCTCACTGCAGCTAAACGATAAGTAGTCCAACATATACGTCGTCACGATGTCAAATTTTCAACCAACTAAAATCTTTAGCTACCAAAAAAAAACAACTACAACTATATTTTTGATGTAAGTATGTGATTAATATCATTAATTACACGACTTTATTAAATCGCCGATGTTTTAATAATTAGTTTCGGTTTGTAAAACCAATTATTAAAAATTATAGTATATAATATCATTATGTGAGAGGTACAAGTTTGCATAATACCTGTTTTGATATGCATGTTTCGAATCTCCTAAGGTCCATATTTAACAAAACTCTCTGATTTTAAGTCAAACCAACAACCTCTTCCTAGTTCCAATGATTAGGCACTTGATTTGAAGATAAATTAAAGTTTTAAATTAAATACTCTTTGGTTACTTGTCTAATCATATGTAATGTTTGTGCGCCACGTATGGGATAACTCTATTTTAATTTAGTTCTTCGGCCTTACATCACAACTTTCAGCATATTATATTACTTAGCCTAAAGTTTTAATTATCATGAATCATGATGTGTGTTTGTTTAGTTTTTATTGAGTTATAAAATCAAACTAATTATTGAATTATAAAATCAAACTAATCAAGTTTTAATGACTATAGATATAGATCAAGGGACACAACACAAGTCACACCACAATATCAAATTATTGTGTGAGTACCTCTTATTTAATCTGACGTGACCATTTGGTGCCAAATTATTTATGATGGGAGACATGTAACGATGGTGTACGTCGTATTTCTATTAAAAAATCAAAATAAAAAGTGTAAAACTGATTACAACCAATCACGCGTGGCGCATATTAAGGCCCATCAATGTTCAAGAGTCCTAGCCAATATTTATCTCAAATAAATGTGTAATTTTATGAACTAAAATTAGTAAGAATAATAATTGAAGTACTTAAGGTTTTGAATGAGAGTTGTAACTGAGGTAGCAAAATTATTTATGACTATTTCAACCAGTCCAACCACAAAATTTCGTCATTATAACCTCTATTATTCGAGCAATAAATTTCTAATTATTTTATTTCACCAAAATTAGAGATTGTTGACAAAGAAAGCATGAAAATGGGGTCAAAGTGTCAGGTGGGAAGAAACTGAATCTGCATCATTGTCTCATTGATATTCTGTTGTCGGCCAACTTTAACTATGTAGCCCATATGTTTATGTACTCATCTACACCTATATATTCATTTATTTTTGTCATGTCTTGTATATATATTTTGATGATTTGTAGAGAGTTTCATAGCTTAAATCACACATATTTTGAGATAAGATTGGAATTCATTATAGTGAGAAGACCTTTAAAATTGAGAAAACCTTTTTTCAAATAAATATAAAACCCACCATGGATCCGACTATCATATTTATATCTCATACATAATCTAAATATTTTTTTCCTTTTTTAAATATCAGCTTAGAATTTTTATGTAATATTTAATCAAAAGTTTTAACTTTTCTCTAGTTAAAACTAACATATTGAATAGGATTATAAAAATATATCTAACTCATTATTGAATTAGGAGTATCAAAAGTGTCAAAACAATAGTTATATTGAAACAGAAGTAATACGCATACCTAGCAAATTCGGATTCAATAAATCTTAATTGTATCCTAATGATGTATGTTAATTGCAATGGTCACTAGATTTGAATTCGCGTCTCTTGTTGTTTTGTACATCCATCAACTAATCGTTAGAGAATTTTATCAACTCTATGTGCAGTAAGAAAATATTGAGGAAGAGACAAAAGAAGTTGAACGGTCAACAAGACAAGAGGATAAGCTCGATCACGTGCGGCGGGCCAACACCGCGGTCCTACCACCGTCGCCGTCGTGGCCACAACCATCGACCTCTTCTCTTGTCACTTTCTCACATCGGGGTCCAAATTTATTTATTGAATTTCCAGTTTCGTGGCTTATTGTACATTACCCAATTAACCTAAACATTCCTACGCAATTTTTGTCAACTATTTCTTATATATATCCATTCTTAGTTTTGTTTCAAGAATTCAATATCTTGATTCTTCAAAACAAATATTCAATATTCGTTATGAAAAAGCTTCACAAGTATCGGTTTCATTGCATCACTGTGTAATATGTACATGATAACATAAATATATATCGTTGTATAACTTATTTTTCTTAACGGTAAAAGTAATGTTCTTACTCCGATTTCGAAATATGATTGTGAGGTTCAAAAAAAGAAGAAGAGTAATATTCTTGTATGAAAGCTTTCCAAAACGATCCATGTAGTTTTGGTTTTTTAGTAACATGATTTTCATGGGCTAAAATATCGTATATATATCAGAATTTGTAGTAGTTGCAGCTATGTGAATTTTGTAATATGTAGCGGTCGAAGATATAACAAGTGAAATATACTCTTTTTAATTTTTTTTTGACGGTTGGTCAAATAGATCTTCGCTATAACATATAAACAAATCTTCCGTTCTAAATTAAGTTAAGTTTTGCTCCATTAATATCAAATGGAGCCAATGTATCTTTGTTTCACATGATGTGTTTAAATTCATTGTTCCTATAGTGTTTCCAACTAGCTAAAGTATTTTTTGGTCTATATGTAAAATGCTTTTCTCTTGGGCCTCTTATATTGTTTCAGATATTTATTTTAAAATGATTCAACATTATTGGTCCACATACTTAATATATTGACTTCCTTGTACTTCAAAACACTTATGGCCTTCTCTCCAGGTGCATTCATACTTGTGTTCTTTCAAATCTGTACACTGCACATGATTTTCTTGTTGTATCTTTATATATACATCATATCACTTGGGTAGTACTTCACGTTATTGGTAGACTTGGCGATGAATCCAGCGACTGAATCAAATAGATTTTGAATCCTGAATCAATAGATTCTTTAATATCTATGAATATATAAATTTAACTGAAAACCAATTACAAGATGGCCTATTAGCTCAGTTGGTTAGAGCGTCGTGCTAATAACGCGAAGGTCGCAGGTTCGAAACCTGCATAGGCCAGATAGAGAAATTCCAATTTTGGGCCTCAATATATCAATCAGCCCATGGGCCTCCTTAAAAGGAACGCACATCACGAAACATTTAAGACTTTTTGGGCCTTACTTGGGTCTACAAGTTGGTTCACTCAGGCCCATCAAAACTCCTTAGCATTAGGCCTTCAACTATAATTCGTAATCGTAAACTTGATAATCTAATATAGATATTCAAACCACTGAGCCAGTTCGAAATTGACCCCATAATATCTAACATTTAGAGTTAAACTATCTGTCTTAACTATTAAAATTAGATAGCAACAATTTTAAAGACATCAAATAATCTAAGGAGGAGGAAGACATCGGCAATTCTGAAGGTGTTGCACTTTGATCAGGTCCGAATAAATCAATGCCTAGCTGACTTTTTTTTGTTTCTGTTTTAAATATTATATATCGTCAATATTTTGCTATACATATTAAAAATAGGAAAATTTTAATTTCCTTAGTTAGACAAGTCAAAACTGTGAAACCCCCGGTCTCAAAGAACAACAATTAAAATCTGAAAAAAAAGAGAGAAAAAAAATCATACTATAATCAAAAATTCAAAATAACGTTTAATTAGATCTAGGTAACGAAAGAAAGCCTTTTTAAAAAAAAACCAAAAAAGCCGTTTATTTTGTTATATGTTGAAATTGAGCGAAAGGCGGAACTAAAAAAACACAAAAAACTATAGAATATAGATACGCAACACAAGTGACGAGATCATGACGTAAGGTGGTTGTGGTAGAAACTGTATCTGTCTGTAATAATAATAAATAACGTAAGACGAAGAGAGGAGTCAGTAACGGCGAAAGAGACAACATTGCAAAGATCCCCAAAACTAAAGCCACAAAGAGTTTCTATTAATAGAACTAAGATCTAAGTTTTCTCCTCCCACGAAAAAGATTCGATCTACTCCTCTCGATTTCACTTGTTTTTAGCTACAAATCTCCGATCAAATAACTCTCTACCTCAACCTAATTTTGGGAATATAGCATTAATTATATTTTATATATATATATATATCGGTATATGTATAGCAATATATATATATATATATATGAAAAGTGAAGTAAAAGTTGAGTTTATACTAGAAAATATATTATTTAACGAGTATGATCAATGTGTACATTGTCCACTACAAACAAAAAAATTTAACATAGATCCGAAATTTTACCATGAACATTTAATATTTGATTTCGACGTAATTGTTGGAAATTGTCAGAAATTTAACAATGGATATGCGACGAGATTTTTTTCTGTCATTATAGACATAAATAAGTACATATTAAACGAAAGATCTTTTATTAGCTATAATCAAATAAATTGACAATTAGAAAGCTATATAGTAGTAGTACTATATAGTGTTTAATTGCGCACAACAAAATATGATGCATTTAATGAGCACAATAAAAAGAAAAAAAACCTTCTTGATTCCAGTCCTTCGTTAATACAAACCCAAACTCTTTACATTTCCTATATTAATCAAGACGAGAAAATGTCTTAATTATAGTACAATATATAAACCAAACCCATCACTATAAAACCCTAAGCAAAGGGTCCTTCATAGATTAAAAAACATATAAGAAGAAACCCAAACCAAATTAAAAAGAGCAAAAACAAAAAACCCCAAAACATACTAAATAGTAATACCACCAATCCATAATCCCATTTTTGCAAGTCTAATTAACTAACCCTAATTAATTAAAGACTTGATGATCTAATCAATCATTTTATGGGGGAGGAATTGACTAATTATAACATCGATTTACCATCTTACTAGTCCTTTGCCTCTTAATACTCCCTGAAGATGATTTCTCCAAGTTATTGTTATCATTATTTTCATCATTATTATTGACACACTTCTCTATAACCGCCTTTAACGCTTCTTCTATCGAACTCACACGATTATATCTCTTCTCTTCATCATCATTCTGCACGTCATCACCATCGAAGTTTCTACGATATTCATCATCATCTTCTTCGTTTTCTCGGCTCAAGAACAAAACGTTCTTGACTCGACCACCTACGGTTGCAATCTCAGCTTTGAGAGTTCGAAGACGAAGAGACTTTAAGGCATTGATGACGTCATGTATGAGATCAGTCCTGTCTTCGCAGCAAAAGGATGCTCTTATCACCAAGTTTCCTTCTTCGTCGTTGTAAGACGAGTCGACGGTCAGATCATCCGACTCTGTTGGGACTTGACATGTGTCGGTGATCAGTGATGTCTGTCGTTTTAACTCCTTCATGTGTTGGATCACTTCCGCTAGCAACGAAGCTTTGTCCGTCTATACAACAAGACAAATAATAATTATTTAATCATAAAGATAATACAAAAATTACCACATCTATGAACTATGATTACACCAAAAATATCGTCCTGATGCATTTATTGTTTTTAAAAATGGAAAATTACAACTACAAAACGATAATACTTGAATAAATAGAAAATTGGAAGTATCATTGATTAATTTTTATTTTTTGCATAGATTTTTAAAAAATTACAAAAATCCCACATATATATATGATCTATAGTTTCACACCAAACATATCGTTTTGATCCACTTATTATTTTTGAAAAGTGAAAAATTACTACCAATAAACAATTAAATAAAGATAAATTTGGATGTATCGTTAGTTAATATTTTTGTCCACAGAATTTCAAAAAAATAAATTAATGAAACGGAAAGGGTACTAATTTACGACAACTTACTTTGGTTGTGTTTGGTAAAATGCTACGCAACTTAGCAAGATGAGTGTTGATTCTCTCTCGTCTTCTTCTCTCAGCTTCACTATGATTCTTTGAAGCAGCTAAAGCCTTAGCATCCATGACTTCTTGCGCACTCATTTTCCCCATAATCTCACCATCAAACCCGAAGGACGAGCCACGACGCATGATGGGCCCTAGAGCTTCGGATAAAATCCTTAGATGGTTCTGATGATGATGATGATGATGATGATCCATGGAAGGAGGAGGAGAGACGAAACCATCGGTATAGTCGAACGAGGAAGAGGAGGAAGAAGCTCTTCTGTTGAAGTAGTGAACCGGGTCAGGATAACGGGTCTGGTTAGATGGGAAATGGGTCGGATCAAAAGAGGGTAAAGATGACCAAGGGAGGATTTGAGGATGATGATGATGAAGAAGAAACTGGTCTTGATAGTCTTGTAAGTTGTGAAATGTTTGAAGACAGTCTTCTTCTTTCATTGCATACATTTTTGGTTTTTTGTTTTTGGAAGTAGAAAGAAAGAGGAAAAAGAGAATTAGAGAAGAAGAGACAAAAGGTCACAAACATCCCATTTGACAATGCCTACACGCATATATATAGTGCTATAGTCTGTGTCCTTGGTATATTTGAAAGAAAAGTTATTAATATTTTAATATTAAAGATTTCTTTCCAACTAAATAATTTATTTCTTGATAAAAGATTTTTCACCGGTTTGTACAATCAGATCGCCATTATCTTTGATAAATACACCTTGTGAGCAAATATTTTTTTGTAAGAAATATCGTTGATATTTAATGATTTTTTCACAGAACGCATACTGATTTTGTAATTTTCTTTTTGGGACCACGATTTTTTTCCTGGTATATTTATTATGAATATTTAAGAAATCAAATGAATCTGCAAGTGCTACACATCTCCTTTACTTTTCTTTTACGACTTCTCAATGGGGAGCTGTCATCATCTTGTGGATTTCTCTGATGGATTTGGCTTCCTATGAACAATTATTAATTATTTATGTCTTTAAGAATATTGTTTTAATGTTAATAAATGTGTCTATTTTTCTACTTGTTAATAGAAGCATTTTGGCTCCTTTTTCCACTTAATATAATCGTGTTTAGGATAAAAGTTCCCCCTACTTAAACGGGGAATACCACGTTACTAGTTACGACCATTCTGCTAACTATATCAAAGTATGTAAAATATAGTTATTCCGTACAAGTACACTGTGTATAATCTCTATGATCTACTAAATGCGGTCAAAAATATTATACAATAGTAGATGAATTGGTCATGTGGCATTGACTATAAACTGGTAGAATATCATGCGTTTTAGCAAGAGGATTCTGGTCAGAATCTTCACAAGTGATATTGTAGACAAAAATATAGTTGACTTTTCTACTTGTTAGAAGTTAGAATGGTCAAATAGACACAATCAGGTTTACTTATGTTATATTTTGGATTGAGCATGGTCAGGACAACCAAAAAAATATTGTCTATTTTTTTTTTTTTTAAATCATCTCATATTCTAATCGTGAAAATAAACTTGATGTCTAAAAATCTTGAAATAAAAGTTACATAATTTTAGAAATTTTCGAGTTATGCAAGGATTACAAAAGAGAGAAGATTAAAGTGGATTTACATAATCAATATAATACTTTGACATGAATTTAAAGGGGAAGAAAGAAGAAGAGGACATGATTATTATTGTTTTTCATCAGGTTCTGAAACAACGCGTTAAAAGAATTTCATTTGGCTGCTTAATGTTTTGTTTTTCAGTGGAAAACATAATAATATAAAAACTCGAAAACTAAAACTAAGAAAGAAAAAAACAAACACTGACCACAGGACACACGGATTGTCGACCGACCAGAGACCAAAAAGACTTTTACTTTTAATCATTAATAATCCCACTCGTTTCTTATAGCCAAACCCACTTTCTTTCTTTTTTCTTTCCTTCTTTAATCTAATCTAATCAAGATTTCTAAGTTATAGATTTGTCTTAAGTGCACCGAGGAGATTCTCTTTTTATTTGATCTACTCGTTCATATCCTACGAATATATTTTATTGTGATCTGTATACATCTTGATTATTAGTTAATATATACATCTTGATTATTTTTTTCAATGCAATTTTTTAAAAATAGAACTTTACCATTCATAAAGGTTATTATTACACAGATAGAAAAAATTAGGGAGCTTTACTCGAAAAACAATAACAAAATAGAATAGATATTTTAAATATATATATGAAAACACTTGGAAAAATTTAATTTAAAATGGAGAGAATTCGGAAAATTTGTAAACACTAAATAACATAATTAAATAATTAAATATTTATCCAAATTCTATAAATTTTGTGATTGATAAAAAACTAGCAAAATCGTAATTTCATTTTCTCTCTCTTTTTTTTTTTTGCTAAACAATTTCATTTTCTCATTCCAATTGAATTAGTAATCAGAATCTTTTTTTTTTGTTAAGAAAAAAGAGTCAGTTCATAGGATTTATAAAATATTTATTTGTTAATAAATTGGAAAGAAAATCGGTGAAAGAATATATAATAAGAATAATAATAGTGATAAGAAAAATAGAATAGGGTATGAAGCTAGGGTTTTGGGGGTGGTGGTGGTGGTGCAGAGTGAAGCCCACACGACGTTCAACATTCTGGGCTCTTTCTCCACGCTGTCTTCTTCTTTTGCCTTCTCCAAGAATTTCAAATCATTTTGTCTTTGAATTTACTCCTCTTCTTGTTTTTTTCCAATAATACTTCTATTTTATCAGTACTTGATTGATATACATACATGATTCTTTTCTGTTTTTCTTGTTGAAACTTGAAACAAACCTCGCTGTAATTCTGTTCTCGAAAACTTTTTTTACATAGGTCCTAATGAAAAGACATTTTAACAATTGATTTTACATTCTCAGATTTTGTTTTCCTTAAATTTGTATATTATCTTTATCTCAGTTAAGAAAAAAGCTTGCTCGGTTATTGATATGCTAGTCTAATAAACGGATTATAAAATTTTATTTTACTATTTCAATAATTTTGTTAGTTTCGTTGTAGTATCTTAATTATAACTAATTCTAAATCAAATTTATAAACATATAAATATATTTTCTAGAAATATATTTTTTTACATATATAAATTTATAAATGTGTATATGTGAACTTTTAAACAATTTGAATTGCTATGTTTGATGTTTTAAGCATATTTATTTGTTTTGCTCCATTAACTCGTAGTTATCCAATTTTTTTGTATCATATAGAAGCGAATCACAGATTAAAAAAATGTTAAAAATATTAGTCCGACCCTAAAATAATGAAAATCACTAAACGAAGGACTTGATCGTCCACGAATTTTTTTCATGGCATACATGCTTTGGTTTATTTCTTAAAGAGAATATTTATTAAATACCAGACGGATTGTTCCGTTTAAATACACCAATAAAGTGATAAACATGTCAGCCATTTAAATAAAAAACAAATTGTCCAAAATAAACAATTTAGCTATGCAGCGTACTAGATTTAACTAACTTATCTAGAAGACTTCACTAAACTAAACAAAATATGAACAATGCATCAAGATCAAGTATACGAAATGTATATATATAGCCATATTTTATACACTGAAAAAGTGATAAACATCATATCAAAAGTAGCAATAATAATACTAGTTTCTAATGACTATGGACATAACCTGATAATTTTTCACGGTATCCAATACTATATATAACAAAAATTCATTTTATTCTATCTATTATATAATATTGTCACGAGACCCCTTCAGCGAGTATGTTCTTAAACTGTTGGTCCATAAAATGCCACAAAATGAAAAGAAACAATTGTTGGAAGAAAACTATAATCATTACCTTCAAAATAAAGTCAGTGTTCATGTTCAAAAGGCCTTTGAAAAAGCTAAAATCATTTACATCTTGACAAGCATGGCTAGTTAGTTACTTTGGCTTTAATTAGTGTGCTAAAAAATGTCTAATAAACAATAGATATGAGACATTGAATGAAACTTACATAGCAAAATTGTTGGAAAAAAAACCATGAAGTGAAATGAACTCTTATAAAATTAGAAAACATTGTAATGGAAAATCAATATTCTTTTAAACTCAGATATGCATGCTAAAATTTTATCATGTAATTCTCTGAAAAATCATATTAGTGAAAATACAATGATACTTTCAGTAATTTCACACAATGGTATTTTTTAGGAATAACAATTGCAAATTAATTGGATTTGTGTTAGTATTTTGAATCTCATAAAATCGGCTGAACAATTTTCATAGGTTAAAAACTCTTTAGAATGTATAAGTATTAGTCTCGTTGTCGACCCGTTTGCATGGAAATTTAAATATACATTTATACAAAAAAATTCCTTTTTATAAGTAGGACATTTGGATTTGGAATCATTAGACCTTAATCTGTAGAAAATATGCGATACACTATATTAATTGTAGCGAACAATGAAACTCGAATTTGAATATACGCTTTACACCTTCAATAACCGGTTGAGATACTAAATTTTTGTCCGGTAACATACAATATACGAATTTAAATTCGGATGGTGACATAATAGTAAAACTAATACAAACCATCAAACTACATGTCATGTTCAATCGGTTGAATTATTAGTGATGGACATATTTTATATCTATGTATGTCGACTATAACCAGAAGTTGTCCTTTTACACGTGAATTTGTGACTACACACAACATACGTATTTGTGCAAAGGTCTTCACGACCACATCATTGCATGTGTATATGTAAATACATACATATATATGTGCAAGGGTCTTTAAGCGTGGTACGTAAGACCATGATTCATTACAAAATTAAAGTGTCCTTCGAATTTTAGGTTTTATGTAATACTTTTTTTTGGTTACGTCCACTGGTTCATATTTGTATCCCATGATTGGAAATAAAATGTCGAACTCCTGTACCAGAGGAAGGAACAAGAGTAGCCTAACAATCTCCCTAGTTAAACAGAGCACAAAGCGGTTTAAGAGAAAACAAATTGTCCACTAATTTTTTGTTATAATTTTTTAATAAAAAAAAGTTGATCGGAGCTCAGACTGGTTTCCGGGACATATAACTTTTATAGTATATAGTAGTGAATCAAAAAAAAAAAAAATCTCTGATTTCGCACTGATTTCGATTTCACCAAATTAATTTACATATATATAAGCCTAAACTTATATATATATATATATATATTTGTTTTTGGAACTTATATATCTTCTTGGCGTATGAAAACCTAATCTCAATAATGTGGCATACAAAAACATCATGAAGTGAACTGTGAACGTATAGCATGCCCCACTATGCCGGGTTTTTTTTTATAATTGTATTGATTTTTAATACGAGTATGTCGACTAATTGGATAATAATCTTATATATAATAGAAACTTAAACACTTTTCTTAATATGTGTGAAAACTCTTATACACTTATTTCGGAAATGGAAGTAATATATAGCATGACATTATTTGACCGTGCTCTACATTATGGCGGAATTCATAACTGTATCAATAATATACAATATGTGATATGTACGAGACACTTGACATTCACTACCTTACATTCATTATATATCATGTTAAAATAAATAAAGATAATATTAACTAATCGGTAACTAAGTCGACCATAAGAAGTTTACCATATAAAGGATTCATATTCATCAGTCGTAAGAATAAAGCACATACCTTGTTTTGTTCTATGGCCCAAAGAAATGTAGACATTTCGAAAACAAATGCACAAAATTTCGGAAAAGTTATTTTCCAAGTTGTATAGTGCAACAAAGATGCAATATTGCAAATATGAAACTGTGACGTGTGATGAGGTATGTCTTATGGAAGCAAATATGAATTATAATGTAAATTAGTTTGCTTGTATATGGAAGTGCTTGCACATGTGTGTGTGTATATGTATAATATAGATCAAGATATTTTATACATATATGTATTTATATAGTAAGCATAAGGAATAAGTAAGCATCAGTTTGTGGTCACACGCATGGGTTGTCTCTGGTCCCTTTGCGTTTCACTTTTTCACATTTGTGGCCATTTGTAGCCTTCTTATGTCACCCCTTTACATATATATTATATACACACATATATGAGTGTGTTTGCACTTTCTTAATATTTTAAGGTTTTCTAAAGTGAAGATAAATTCTTTAATAGAAAAAAGTTTGGTTACGATTTGTGAACATTATCCGGGGCAGTGGGTGCTCTTTTAGGGCTTTGATCATCATGACGCCATGCTTATTCCATACATTACCTCTTAGAAATATTCTACATATATAATTTTATGTCTAAAGTTGCATATCACATTCATTATAAATCATAACATTTTGCAACTAACAGTATAGTACTGATCACAAACAAAAATAACTGTAAATAGACAAGTTAACTCGTAGTACATAGATCACAACAGATAATTTAACCTATATATGCATATTTAAAGTTTTAGAATTATTTTTTTCTTCATAATCTACAAAATTTTGTATAGTACTATTAAGACTAAACTCTAAATCTTGTGTATAAATATCTCTTGACCAACCACCCATTATACCAAATATGCTTATGCTTTTATGAAATATCCCTCGTACCTATAGACTGGATAAGAAATTATACGGTGTCGTTTATCAAAAAAAACAAAAATTATACGGTGTCTAATTGTAGCCCGCGCGTAGCAACCTTGAATAATATTAATATATCATAATGAATTTATATACTATTGTTCTAAACTATACATCGGCAAAAAATATATATAAATAAAATCATTAAAATAACAGTTTTCTTTAACAATATATAATATGTGCATTTGAGTCTATATGGTGATATAATAACGATATTTGCACAAACCAGTATATATCCTAGTAAAAAAAATCGTTATTTAAGTCAAGTTTTTTATATATAGTTGAAAAATCCAAGCTGGAGACTAATCGCCAAAATTTTGAAAAAATAGATATTTTTACCATTCAAAATGTCCACAATAATCAATTATTAGTAAAATCGCAATGAGAGAATTAAAAAATCAATTATTAAACTCTAGTTGTATGATCAAACGTCCAAAACGCAATATATACTTTGTCAAAATAAAAAACGCAATATATACTAGTATTCGCATGAAATTTTGTATTTTGGTCGGTATCTTGTCATCTATTGTCTTGCTAAAGAAAATAGTTTTATAGAAATCATTTGAAAATAATGTATTTCACATTATAAATCCATTATAAATCAAATATTATTACATTCCCTCTAGAAAAATCCCGGATTGCACCTGTTTATAAGGCTTTGGTTCTGGATTTGTCATAGATATAAAAGGATCATTGGCATTTTGGGCCAACTAGTCATTTTGGGCCAATACGTTGTTTTTGGGTGTCACGTAAATCGATGCACGTGTTAGAAGTTACAAGTACATTTTCAAGAATTAACTGTCGGTGGCTGTAAAGTGTAAACATTACAAAATAAAAGTAATAGTTGGACTGTAGTCTTTTTTAACAACTTGATTCGGATTTTTTAACAATTTTTTCAAAATATACAAAGAGTATCTTAATCTTTGGGTGCAATCATTTTTTTTTTTAAATTTCAATAAACTATTTTCCATTCATATTTTTCCATTTGCACAAATGCATTTTTTTTTTTTTTTTATTTCTAAAATTTGGAAACTTGAAATAAGAGAAAAATTAAACTATATATGTAACTTTTTGGAAAATCAGAATTTTGTTTTACGATTTTTGGTTCTTAACTTGTTTAACTAGGGCCAAATACTATGAGTACTAGTCAAAGCAAAAGAGTGGGACAAGGTGAATTAGCCTTTAAATCTTAAATAATAATAAGAAAAAAAACATAATAATTACCTTTTTGGCATTTATAAGATATAAATTACTACTTTTTCAAACAATTTTGTTTTTGTCGGATTTTTTTTTCCAAATAAATAAATTGATACTATGTACTTCTTCTTTAACTTAAATTATGATATTATTGTCTCAGTTAATCTAGCTTATTAATTAGAGAAAAATATTATATAGCTTTGCTAGTATGTCTCTGTTTTTCTTTAGAAGAAGTTGTCGTGATTTTTTTCATAAATAATTTGATCTTTTGTATTTTTAATGTAAAATTTTATTCATACTCAGAATTTATGCTTATGATTTCCTCTTTATCATTCATTCATTTGTAACATCAATTACAAAAGTAGGAGAAATTCATTTTTTGTTGACAAAAAAAAAAAAGAAATTCATTTTTATATAAACATTTAATTTGAAACGTAACTTTTTATATCTATTTACAGTGATACTTTTTGGGTTTTTTCCGTCAATTTACTTTTAATATTCGTACTTATACAAGCTCCAAAAATATTATTTTATTCCTATTTTCGGTAACAGTGAACCGTCACCCAGTCTCGTACTTCCTTTTTTTTTTTTTTTTTT
>OVAY01000321.1:41889-67992 GCA_900406395.1 Kernera saxatilis
AAAAAAAAAAAAAAAAAAAAAAAAAAAAGAATCCAAGAGGGGAAAAAAAGAAGTGAAATCGATAAAAAGAATCTTGAGCGAGTCGAAACGGAATATTCCGGTGAAAATCATCACGGCAAAGCACAACCGCGACGAGAAAAACCCAGCCGTGATCTATCCCTATCGAATTCAAACAAGAACCCTTGCTGCATCAAGTTCCCGATCACCGAGAATCCAACCTTCGGATTCACCGATTGAATCGCCAGACATTGGATCTGTTCCTCCGTCTCGATAAAGTAATTCCTCGGCGGCGGAACGAACACCGCACCGCCGGAGAATTCGAATTTCAGCCTGGGCATTATCTTTTCCGGCTTCGATACGCCGGAGACGTTCACGCATAAATCGAATCCCGGAGTCGGCTCGGCGGCAATCGGGAGCCGGATCCGTCGTCTCACAGTCGCGATTACCAATCGATACGCCGGATCAGCTAAAAACGCGAGGGTTGTGCCGGAATCCACGACGGTTCCGCCGTTACCTGAACCGTCGATTTCCCAAACGGAAGGATCGACTCGCAATTTCACACCGTTGACGAAAACCGATTTCAATCGAACGTAGTAAAAAGTCGGGGAGAACGGATTCGTGAGCAACGGAGTGAAGGAAAGCTTCGAAACGGCGTCGGATCTAACTCCGCCGCCGCCGTCTCCGATGATGAGGTAACTCGTCGGTGGCGGAGAGAGAGTGTAGTCCATCAAGCAGTACGAAAACTTGTTACCGAAACGACGACCTAACTGAGAGGCAAACGAAATGGGACCACGGCCCAAGCCCATAACTCCATGGGCTCCATTAAAATTCGTACCCGATACACTTTGACCCGAGATCCGAAACCCGCATCCGAAAGCGACGCTCTTTAGATTCGCTTCTCTACCGGAGCTAGTCCTCAACGTCGTCGTTTCTCTAGCGAATAAACCGGAAGTTAATGAACCGTCCGCGTAAGCATACTCGTAAGGACACGTGGAATGGATCCGGGTATGGTTACATTTCGGAGCCCGACCCGGTTCGGGTACGAGTCGACAAATAGGGTCGTAGCAATGAGCGGGAGAGAATGTGGACGAGTGGCGAGGGAAGAAGACGGTGGTCGGAGAATGGTGAGAGCAGTTCCGGCAAGCGGAGCATTTTACCCAAACGAGATCGCTTCCGGTATCGGCGATTAGGAGTAGCGATTGAGGCGGTTGTCCGATTCGAAGATCCACGAAGTATTGACCCGACCCGGAAGAAGCTCCGGAGACTACCGGAGATTTGATGAAAGGGATGGTTTTCCGGCGGAGAGAGAGAAAATGTAGACGGCGAGTGTCTAAAGCCAGAGCTTGCGTCGGAGAAGGTAACGGAGATTTGCGTAGTAACGGAAGCTTTAGATACTCATCATCACTCACGGCGGCAAGAGTCGCCGGCGGGAGGAGGAAGAAAGAGAGAAAAGAGCAGAGGACGATAACATGGAACATTGAGTGAGAGAGAGAGGAAGAAGGGGTTTTTGTTTTTGTTACTTGTCTGTGTTTTTAAGAGATGAAGTAGAAAGAGCGTATACAAATACGGTATTATATATACGTAGAAATATACGATTTTGTCAGTTTGTGGTCGAAATGTTAATACATTGCAACGTGAAGACTGAAAGATTTCTGTTTGGGGGGCATCAAAATAAAGCTTTGGCTTTTGCAAGAAACTCTTAGCTGTCTAAATGTGTTTTTGTTTGTTTCTTTGTTCCTTTCTTTCACTTTAAAACATCAAAAGCAAATCTAGTTTATTTTTATGTTTTTAATACTTGAGGTTGAGGGAGTGTGATAATATCATGATATGCTAAACAATGAGTTGATTTTGTTTTTCTTTTGAGTAATCCAAAAATGTTATGGGTCTCGTTGATAATCTAAAGTGATACGAATTTTTTAACGCGCAGCGGAAATGGTAAACAGTTACAGAATATTGCAAAGCTGTAAAAAAAATGATACAAAAAACTGAGTATAAAGTTTTTGGTATAACTTTCATTATAGCTTTTGTGATTAACGGTAAAAACGGTAAATTTTTTATTACGGCGGTAAAAGACTACCAATCAAACCCTATATCTATGCTTATTGTAATCTTAGTCTTAGATCCGTGAATTGATTTCATTTATTATAGAGGGTCAAATGATATAAATTATTGTTATGATAATAATTAATAATTATACAATAGAATACAATACAATAATAATAATAATAAATGTAGATCTTGTTTGGACGTGAAAAGTACTATACCCAAGAAATGGACCCTGTTTGTTAGGTGGTGGCAGAACTACTTAATTTCCAAAAATAAAAACATGATAATTTCTCTTTATATGATTACATAAAATAACAAAAAACTGCTACTATTACTTGTTGTTATATGCTAAAAATCTAGTGAACGATTATTATTTTTTCGATTTTTGTACGTTACTAAAACATGGAAACTAGCTTTAACCAATATCTTGTGATGAATTTAAATGATAAAATTCATAAATAATGTAAAAACATTAAAAGAGCGAAGAAGATTCGGGCGATACTTTGCATGGCTGCACATGATATGAAACATGTGACTTTTAAGACAAACCACAATTATTTTATCTTTTTCAGTAGTTTGGGAGATTACAAATTTATTGCGAATTTATTAACTAAAATATAGTAAAAAAATAGCGAAAAAATGACACAAAACTAAAAAAGAAGTATTTTTTTTTACAATAATCTATAAATTTCACTGTACTATAAATCATTTTCAATTTGACAAGTATGTGATACAATGATACAGAGAGACATAGAAGAAAAATGTAAATAATAAACTCAGTTTACAGATTCTTCATTGTTATTATTGTTGTCTCCTCCGGTTTCGGTATTGGCTCTGCTTCTAAGCTCTTCAAATGCTTTCATGCTTTCTGCATCAAACCCTCCAGCAAACTGCAAAAATCACACATTCATAGATAAATCAAACATTTTCAGTTATAAATATATCCAAACAAATGAGAAATCTGTTCATATAGTGTTTCTTAATTCTTGTTTGAATGAGTTTTTTTTTACCTGATGGACTCTAAAAGCGAAGCGGACGCCTTGGAGAAGCAAGAACTCTCTGTTAGGATCTTTATCAGATCCACTCACTGAATCAAGCTCATAAGCTACTCGTTTCATGTATTTCTTTGCGAGCTGGACTGAGGAAAGCTTGATCTGTGATGATGAAAAGTAAAGAAAAGAAAAAAAAAACAGAGCATTTCAAATATCGTTTTTACAGAAAAAAACAGAGTTTTCAGCAATAGAAGAGAAAGAAAGAACAAAATTTTACCTTTCCTACGACGCCAGAATCAGATAACCAATCAACTGGAATTCCGAATTCTTTATATCGCGAAATCGCCATGTCTCTTGTCCGTAAAAGCGCGTATACACTTTGTTCAACCCTGTGAAAAAGCACAAATCAAACATTAGTAAAGAAGGATTTGGTGTGATACTCTGTTTCTAGGTTGATAACTTACTTCTCTAGCAACTTGTACATCTTCTTCAAAGCAGGTTCACAAGGGAGAGTAGGATCATCGACAAAGGAAGTCACTTGCTTCTCCAATTTCATGAGATCTTGATATTCAAAAGCTGCTTCTCGTAGCGCATCAGCTTTACCTTCTGGCCAATCAAAGTGTTTAAGAACCGCTCTTTCATCAACCTACTCAAAAAGACAGCGATTGTTTCGTGAGTAAAAAAGAACCGAAACAGCGGTTAGAAAGTAATGTTGAAAAGAGGAGTTAATGACCAAGAAGGAGAGCTCTTCATCTAGCCAGCTCACGAACGCCAAGAGATCTTCTATGTTGGTGAAAGAAGCAGCTCGAACTTCAGTTGCTAACGACTGAACAAAGTCACCTTGTGTCTCCACATCCGCTTTTACCTGTAGTCAAGTTAAGACATTGATATCTTTTTTTCTCGAATTCCTATTGCATCAATGTTATATTGAATCTATTGAGTATAAGTGTGAACTTACTGCTAAGAGGAATGTTGATCGATTTTCGATTTCCCCGATCATATTGCTCCTAGCTTCAGATGAATTACCAGTTCCTGAAGAGATCAAAGAAGGTGCACCATCTTTCTTCGCTTCACGTTTCATCAACGATTGATAAAACTCAACGAGCTCAGGAGCTCGGTGAACCTTGTTCCCGCTTCCCGCTCCTCTTCCAAGTGCTCCAGGAGGCGGTGGTGGTGGCGGCGGCCCACCACCAGGTGGCGGAGGAGGTGGTGGTGGACCACCACCAGGTAAAGGTGGTCTTGGAGAGGGCAAATTGGTACTTTTACCACCAGATGATCTTGGAGGCGGGCGGGGTACTCTAGGAGGTCGTTTCTCAATGTCTACAAGCTTCATTTTTGTTACGGCTTGAGCGTTTTCGCCGGCTTTACCATCGCCACCACTACCGTCGTTAGACTGATCACTTGTGGTCACGGTCATGGAGGGAACCAAAACTGATTTCTCCTTCAATTGAGCAAGTTTAGGAGGCAAAGCCACATTACCGCCAAATCTCTCTGCTCTCGCTTGATCTGCTTTATGCTTAATGTGCTTCTCTCTCTCAACCGCCAACTTATGCCTGTCTTTGTACGCGGGATACTTCTCATCCAAAACATTATCAACCGATTTAGACATCACTTGAAACGACGCTGCAACGGAATTCAAAGGCTCACCCGGTGAAGAAGCTTGTTGTGTTCTGATTCTTGGAAGATTCGGAGTTTCAGGGGTACCAGGAGATTCTTGATCCACTTTACCAAATGTTGTTATGGCAACGGATTCGCCTGCATTTCTAATCATCAAAGATTCTAAAGGACCTCTCTGTTTATTCATGCTCACGCTAAGTCTCCCCGGTGATCCTCCATAGAATGATCTTGAAGGTGATGATTGAACGCTCGAATCATCTTTGCTTTTGCCCCATCTCTTAAGTTTCTGAATCAATCCTGGTTTTTTGCTAAAACTACTAAGTCTACTTGTGGAACTATCCATTGAAGCGTTATCGAAATCATCGCTTCCCGGGGATGAAGGTTGAGAGAAGTTGCTCTCTACATCGGTATCTCCTTGGCCACGTTCCGAACCAGCATACTCTAGCATCAACCGTTTAGCTTTCGCTTGGGATTTGGGGCTTAGATTCTTGCTTAAGTCACGAGCCGAGATTTTACCAGCTGGTGTCTGGTAGTTTCTTAACTCATACCGTAAACACGCATTGACCCAACGGAGATAAACCAATTCCTCAACTTCACTAAACCTATTCATTTGAAGCCCTTCCACTTGCTTTAACAAATCCTCATTGTTATGCTTCAAATTGTTAACCTCTTCTCTTACTTTCGCCACTTTATCGCTCTACGTAAAAAAAGAAAGAAACTTTTAATCGAAAGAAAGAAAGAAGCTTTGATGCAAGACTGAAATGGAGTAATCATTACACTTACCTCAGTCATGTTTGAAAGAGCTGAAATTCTGGCTTCTGCGGAATCGAGTTTAATAGTTAACTCTCTTTTTTCGTGTTGAAGCTCTCTGTTTTTCCTCTTGAGTTCCATAACTTCCACTTCCAATTCCTGTACAGCTTTTAGCTTCCTCTCAACTTCGGTGTCTTTATTCATCGCTTCTTCTTCTTTCATTTGAAGACTCGAGACATGCTGCTTAAGCAACAGTAACTGTCCTTTCGTCTGGTTAGCATCGAGCTGGATTTGCCTCTGCAACTCCTTGATCTTGTTTCTCGCCACTTCAAGCTCCTTTCTTACAATAGCGTTTTGCGAGATTTCTTCTTGAAGCTTTTTCCTCTCGGATTGCAGAGAATTAATAGTGATGTTCAGCATATCAATCTCGACAGTCTTGATCTTGAGCTGTCTTTGTAACTCAACAATATCCGATTCTTGCTCTTTGAGTCCATAATACTCAAGCAGTTCTCCTTCGAGTTTCTCTTCTCTTTCTTCTAGGTCCTTAACTAATTGTCTCAACCTCTCCAGCTCACTGTCGTTATACGCCATCTCGGTCTCATATTTCCTCTCTTTCTCTGCTTTCTCCAAGCTATTATCATCACTAGGCAATGGATACTCAATCTCACCAGATAGAAGATCTTCAAACTCGGGTAAAATATCATCATCTAAATAGTCCGAGAAACTTCCACGAGTCTGATTGATTACGCTGTTGATCAGTTTCACCTCTTCTTCTTCTTCTTCTTCTTCTTCTTTCTCTTCCTCCTCTTCCACCTGAAAACATTATCCGATATTGTCAACAAACATTTCAATCAAGCACATGAAAAAAAACAAAACTTTTCCAAAGTACACTTACATCCTTATCATTGAGATTGTTGTTGGGATACACGGCCTGATCTTTATCGACTCCTCTGCCATTTTCTTAGAGCAAAATGCAGAAAACAAAACAAAGTCAGATTCTGTAAATGGAGTGAAATGCAAACAAATGGAGAATCTCATGTGCTTGTATAAGAAGAGAAAAAAGTACCTGCTGGTTTGCTCGGTTTGGAGGGTTTACCGTTGAGCTGCTTAACAGCGAATGCTGCAATGGAAGCAGCTACAACAAACCCTATCCGGACAATCATATATTAAATCTTGAAATGGGAATAAAATTCCCTTCCCCGTCTCATTTACAGAAGCGAAAAAAACCTCCTCCAATATTACACTACCGATAATTTAACTCAATCCATCGTTCCTCCAAGAAAAAACTTTAGTCCAAATCCAGTTCATGAACCTTATAACATATGGATAAACACGCTTGTTCCTGTAAGAGAAACTCCCAGATACTGACAAAACTTTATACAACTATGTCCACCCAAGAAAAGAAGACACTTATCATCAGAAATTCGATCTTATCAGCTTTATGGACCTCTCAAGTCTCATATGCATCAAAAGCCAAAATTTTCAGCATTAAATAAAATGATAACAACCAATAATATTGGCTGTACTTAGCTCAAGAGTCAAGACAGATGAGAAAATAGACATGTATGGTAAATAATAATAGATGGTGTCTTAAAAAGCCATGACCAAGAAGCAACATATGTGAATCTAATTAGCCGGAAAAAAACTCAATAATTTCCTGAAATTATCCTCTTATGTCCATATGGGTCAAAGCAAAAGATTATAAGAATTTTGTCTCTTGTGTCAAAGCACTTTACCAAACTAGAGGGTGAACTAAACACAGAAGATCATTAAAGATAAGACATTCATTATCCATCAAGACCAATCAACTCAATATAAAAATTAGTGATCTCAATTATGTCCGCTCCATCAATCTTATTAACAGGAAAAAAGAGGTGAGATTTAGATTTTGTGATGCTTGGGGACCAGCATCAAGTAGAGGTGTGTTGCCACGCTACGTAGCAGTAACCAATTACAAGAAAACAGAAAGGTTGAGATTAAACTTTAAGTGTCAATTTTTATCGTTAAATGGTAGAGAAATTAAATCAGCCAAACAAGAAAACCAAGAATGGCCTTTTCATTATCTTGTCAAAACCCTTTTCTCAGCCATAGATTTTTCACATGTTTTTTTTTTGCCTTTTTAGCCTTATCTTAGAAACAAAACTTTTGTTCTGTGTGAATGAGAAGAGATAAGACAGAACAAGTTCTTCTAGAGATGTAAGAATCTTACATGATACGGTGTGGAAAATCATATTAGACCTTCACTGGATTCTGATTCTTTTTTTACCAATCTGCACAAACAGTGAAAGATTAAAAGATACAAAAGGATTTTGATTCAGATATTGCCAGGTAAGGATCAGGACAAGTGGAGCAACGAGTTTATCTATCAAGTGTTTTATTGTTTGGCAGAGGAATTTTCTGGTGTGAACAGCTCACAGAGGATATTTCTCTCAGAACACACATGGAAAGCAAAAAGACAGGAACAGCTTTAATTGTTTCTTGTCTGGAAAAAAAATTTGGAATTCAGCAAAGATAAACTGAGAATTGCGTAGATAAAAGAGTTGAGAAACTTTCTTTTCTAAACAAAAGACGTAACACTAAATATGACCCAGTTTTGGTTTGACTGGTACTGTAACTGTAAATACGAAAGCGAAACCCTAAATACTGAATGCCTAAAGGAAGAAGAAGCAATTCGAGCAAACAAATTCAAAAGATTCGATTTTTAAGCAAACCCAGTTCGTGAAATGGAAGATTAAAATCTTATGAAGCTTACCAGATTTTGAAATTAGCGAAGAATAGATCCGTCTTGTTTTTTTTCTTCTTTCGTTACTGATAATGTCGAGTACTTGGCTTTAACAATGGACAATGTCGTCAAGATTCCATTCCATTAACGGTTTTTGTAAATCGCTCTTCAAAATTTGAAATTTCTTAGACTTTGGTTCTTTTTCCAAAGTGTGAGAATAGTTTCAAAATGATTAGATTCGTAGTAACTATATTCTCACTTTTCTGGTCTTTTGGAGCCAAGATTGTTTTGTTTCCAATTAGAACCAAGATTTGAATTAACAGAGAATCAATGTCTTTCCCCAGATAAACCAACAAACCAAAGTTTCTGGATATGCTTGATTTCAGATTTCAAACACTGATAATAACAAACAAGCATATTTCAGATTTCAAACACTGATAATAACAAACAATCACCCAACAAATTTTGTACAATCTGAAGATTTCAACAGAAGGATCAGAGTTTTCTTAAGAATCATGTCCTCCATAGATTTTCAAGCATCATCATTCCATTTCCATCTTCGTCCCGCCTCCTCGAGAACCTTAGCTCTCGCTTGGCTTGCCCTAGCTTCATCTTCTACCCAAGATCTGCATTTCATTCAACTCATAGATATAAACCACCCTTGTAAAATAGATCATAGCTGGTTAAAGCTTTTCCCAAAGATCAAAACTTTACAATAAGGGTCTTTTTTAGTTATTACTATAATAACCATTACCTGAGAATTCGAAGAGCTTCCACTTCAGCTTCGAGGATAGATCTTTTGTCGAGCAGCGATTCAAGTTTTGATTGTACGTCACTCCGCATTTCTTGTAACTTGCTGTGCTCAACCAGATAAACAGATTTATCGGTTGTTAGCCTCTGAGACATCTCATCGATATCTTCTCTCAAGCTATTAAGCAACTGTTTCTGACAATCTATGGCTGCTTTTTCTTTCAAACGCTCGGCGAACCACTTCTGCTGAGCAGTTTTTTCTTCTTCTAATTCACTAACTCTGGAGAGATACAGCTCTTCCATCTCAACTCCTCGGGCTTTCTCTACCTGAAGCAACTCATCCCAACTCTGCCTTATTTCGCCTTTCTCTAGCAAGGCGGTTCTGATTTCTTCCATCTCAGCTTTTTGTAAGAAGGACTCCGCTTCTAACCTCAATAGCTCTGCTGATATAGCTTTCACCATTTTACCGCTTGTTAATGCTACAGCTGCTTGTGCTTTTGTAACAGGCCTATTCGGCTGAAACCGCTTGATCCTACCTGTAACACATACCAAACTCAATCCAACAAAGAAAGAGAAGGTGAGAATTAGAGAGAGGTAGAAGAATACCAAAAACGTTTCTGATTGTGCTCTTGTCACCCGTCAAGAAGTCCAAGAAGAATCCCAATGCCATATCGGGATTGATATTCTTCGTGTCTATATAGTCTACCTTTGTCCTTGATATCTGGACTGTAAACAAGTCAGGCTTTTTTAAGAGATAAAGTATCTGATATAAGCATTGCAATTATGCCCAAATGTTAAAAACTTTATCACACCTCTTCCATGATTTCTGGATGGAAATCACACTCCAATTGAGCTTTCCAGTTTACCAAATCGAGTCGGGAAACAAAACTGCAGCCACCATATATGTTAAAACAATTAGAAAACAATGAAGAAAGAAACAATTGGAAATCAGATGAAGAAAGGTAAACCCATTTTACCTTTCAGGATAAAAGTTAATGTTTTCTGAGTTTCGAGAATCTTCTCCGCAGAGCTTGCTGGAAGTAATGCCTGCCTCTGCCAAGGCTGAAAGGAAAATCAATTACAGAAAGGTAAATTCAAAAGAAACATTTGTTTCTTTGATCGAATAATAGAAATTAAGAAGTACCAATAAACTACTAAACCGGAGCACAATGTCCATATGGATTTTACCTTGTATGTACTCGAAGTCAGGGTCGGTAGTATTCACATCGTCAAATGCAGGAATCGAAGAGCCAGCTAAAGCTATTGCTGGCACAATCCTATACTTTGGATTTCTAAAGGCAGGAGAAACATTTTTCTTATTAGTCATTCACCATAAACACAAAGAGCTTATCATATCTGAAAAAATTTTACTCCAAAAAGTGTCATTACCTCTCTAATAACAAATTTGAACGAACTAGCCATCTAGCATACTCTCGTCTAGTACACAACTCTTCTGCCACTACATCGTCTTCAATTATCTGAACAACTTAATTACAAGTGACATGTTCATGATCAGAGCTGGACAATTAAGGCTCAACTCATATAGCATATGATTTGAGTCTCATGCTTAAAATCAAGTTGTTCTACGAGAGCAAGTTTAACGAAATAAACCTTTAGTTTCTTTAAAACTGCTACTGCTTCTTGTTGAGTGGCATCCATGGAAATTGGAGTGGTGACACGGTGAGTTCTTATGGTTGGTGCTAAAGTAAAAAAGCGGAAAACACGAATTATGACTTGTTAAAGCAAATTGTAACAACAAGTTATGAATTATTTAAATATGCCTCAAAATTTGACCAAGATGAGAATGTACTTGTTGTGTCAACAGTATCTGAAACATAGTCAACGCTTTCCGGATTTGCCTCAGAGGCAGAACTCTTCTCATCAGTCAAGAGCGAAGCCGTTCTTTCACTCTCTTCATTCTCATTCTTATCCAAACCCACACTTAAATAATGCAATGGATTACTAAAGCATAACCTAAATCCTGTTAAACACACACACACACAAAATCCGGAATCTCAGATTAAACTATCTACAAAATTCAGCCTCGAGTAAAACAAAAGAGTTAAAGATAAGTTTTTTTTGGACCTTTTCTCGAGATTGAGAAGTAAGCAATAGTAGCTAATAGAACAGCAAGTGACGATCCAACACCAGTAATCACAACATTCCGCCACTCTAAACCCAGTAAAATCAAAAATCAAATCAAATTGCAACATGAAGTTATAAAATTCTTCAATTTGTCACTAAATTGGACAAACCCATTATGAGGAAAACGAGCAAGACACTAACTTTTTTTACTTTTCCATTGAGGAAGAGGAGGGTCATCTTCAACAAGAGCCCAGCCACCATATTTGTCTTTGGAAGCTTGAGAGACCCACGAAGTACCGGAGAGAGACGCGACGACGCGGAATCCCGGCGGTTTGAGAGGGGGAACGAGTAATGGGAGAGTGAAACGATGCCGTACAAGTAAAGGAGCGATTTTTGGGAAGATGAACGACGGATTTGGTGACTTTCTAATCGAAAGGGAGCACATTTCTTGTCTGCAGTAACCCGGAATTAGGGCTTTTTTCTTTTTCTTTTCTGGGTGGATTCTCCAATTCGAAGAGGCACAGAGAGAAGATGGGGAAGAGATGCTGCAATAGTGAGCAACTAACCTTCTGAATCATTCCGATGGTTCTGGTTTGCGTTTATTCTTCGGTTTAGATTGAACCGTTATCCTCCCAAACCAAACCTTATCAAAACAAAAAAAAAGTGATACACATACAGTATTTGCATAAGGAAAATTGGCGTATTTCAACTCCAAGAAGTCTTTTTAAATTTTAACGATTAAAAATTTTAAATTACCTATTTAAACTTTTTGATTTGAGCAAAAAAACAATATTGACAGAAATTAGTCAACCGTTAATTTGGCTTAACACATATATAACGCATTTTCTTTTTTATAAAGTTTTCCCTTTAATCTACATTTTTCAATGCCCAATACGTAACTAAATTTACATCAATGCACAAATCCACATACAAAATCAAACCACATCTAATCACAAATCAAGGAGTAATTTTTTTAATGAAAATTTGACACCACACATCACACGGATTACTCCTTCATACATAATAATAGTTATTTCCGAATCAGAGAAAAGACTAGAGTGGCAGAAGTTTTGTTCCTGCAGCTAGCATGCTGAGAAACATGATATGCATATTTTTCAAACAATGTATCGATATTAATGGCATCTCCAAAGTGAGCTACAAGCATCGTTTCAGTCACCGCTCTTATACAACTAGCTTCTTTTTGCCTTGCTTTAGCTCTGTGTGATTGTAAGCTACACTCCTCGTTACTATGGCCAAGATCAAATCCATGTGTCTCGAAGTAGTTTATTTGGAATGACCCCTCTTTTCTTATCATCTCCTTCATTTCTTCTTCGTTCGGATCATAAAACGGTATTTTGAACGAGTTCACCTTTGATGCACTCACAACACCCTGTAAATTGATGATCACGGTAAAAATCTTATCGTTGCAACCATATTTAAAAATATCAACGAATATGACTATCTAATGATCTTTTTTACCTCGAAAACTAGGTCACGGAGAGAATCGGATAACAATGTCAACCAATGACAACAATCCCTATACAATGGATCAAGAGTGTTTCTGCCGATTGGTGTGAGAACCATGCGTCCATTAGATATCATCTCTTCAGAACGCATTCTAAGAAATGTCGTAAAATCTCTTTGGAATTGATTCAAGTAAGCCTTGTATTCACTTAGAGGACTTGAACTTGTTATGTACAAACTCATCTCGTTCTTCTCCAGACCGTCGGGAACCTTACAAGTCAACAATGTATTGTTAAAAGCTTTGTATTTATGACTGAGTGGAAAGTTATAACAAGAGTACTAATAACACCTTAGAGAGGTAATGAATACTGTAATTTGAATGAATGAAATGGAGACTCTTGCGAGGGAAGAGCCTTGAGTAAAAGGAACCAGGGACTCCAGAGACGAAGCACGATCCTTCGTTTGCGAGCTTCTTGTTGAAGAAAGTTATGAACTTGAAAGTTGTGTTGAAATCGTTACCAGGGAGATCGTTCAGACAACATTCTATCTCCGGCGAGTTTTGGTTCCATTCTTGACATAACACATTGATTGTGTTAACAATCTCAGACATCACCAAAAATGTGTTTTGTCCCGAAGAACAGCCCAAATCGGCTACTCTAATGCATTTAGGAAAGTTCAAGTTTGTCATCACTTCCATGATGTTTTTAACCAAGATGGCTTTGGCCATTGAAAGAACTCTTCTCTGAAGAAAACAAAGATAGAGAGACAAATTAATTAAGAAGTTGTTAGTTTGTAAACTAAAAACGTTAGGGATTACATTTATGCAAGCACACTTTGGGGAAATAAAGACCCCATTGTTTATTTCCGATTGGATTTGTTTTTAACGTTAACTATGGTATTTTTTTAATGAAACCATAATTTTTCGATATTTAAATGAAATAGAGAAATTCCACACTTATATGTTTTTCTTTTAAAAATACCATTAAAATTTGTTTTCCAAAAATACCACTATTAATTTTGTTTTCCAAAAATACTACAAATCCAAAATTATTTTTTAAAGGTTTAAAATATAATTTTTGGGTTTTGGGTTTAGTATTTTAAGTTTGGGTTTTAGTTGTAGAGGTTTAAAATTTAGTTTTGAGAATTTAGAGTTTAGTTTAAAAAATTTAGAGTTTATTTTTGACGGTTTAGAATCTAATTTAAATTTTTGTGGTATTTTTAGAAATAAATTAAAATAGTATTTTTGAAAAAAAAATATTAAAAACTATTTTATTTTTTAGAGAATATTTGTTATGTAGTTGCGAAAATAAATGGAAGGCGAAAGAAACAAATTCCAGCTTGCACTCGACATTTACGATTACACTTTTAACTTACAAGTTGTAAGTATATAAAATAAATGTTTTGCATGTAAACACACAGTGTCACAGTGACACAGATAAAGATATGAGCGTCAAAATTGTTGAACTCTATATATATATATGTATATATTAGTCATGACTTCAACAAACTGAATAAACCAAAACAACAATCGAACCGAATAACCGAATGCGACTTTATTCTAATCAATCACCAACTATATAAAGCATTAAGTTGTGTATGCATGTCTCATAAAAAAAATATATATATAGAAGAGGAAAGAACCTGAAGAAGAGAATTGTTGGAGTAACTGTTGTTTCCATCTCCTCCACTCATACTTAAGAGCACTCACAAAAGGGTACTTACTAATCCTCTCTTCATCGCCGTTATTCTTCTCATTCTCAGTATTACCATTACACCTGCATCGCACTAGTATATAAATATATGCATACATCTATGTCAAATCAACATATACAGTTATATGATGTGAAGATGAATTGGTGAGATCAAGAACCTCAAGGAAGGAATGGAATGGATGAATCTTGAATCCATATCAAGAAAATAATATATTTTTTTCCTTTAAAACGAGAGTTATGTTGTTCAAGGAGGCTACCCCTCCTTCACTTTATTTATAGAGGTGGGACATGTCTTCACTCTTCAACGTGAAACACACCGAGTTGTTGCATAACACAATCCTATCCAATCTTTATAGAGATTTCTGATCAGAATGATTGTTATGATATAATGTATTAAAAGAATAAGATATATTATAATTTTCTCTCAAACAATTTAATTTCTGTATTGGTTTTTTTTAATAAAAATCTTGAATCGTATGTATTAGATTAAGTGGGTCGGGGTCCTAATCTGGAGTATATTTAAAATATTTGAAGTGTTGGGTTGTGTATGGATGTCTTAAAGGAAATATATAGAATATGGAAGAACATGAAAAAGAGCTTACATGCGGTCGCCGGTATAAATCTCACCAACACACCTGCAACTTGAATCCATTTCTTGTTTTAGAGAATTATTTCAAGAAAACAAATTAAAGTCGAGAATTGTTACAATTAACAAGTTTCAAGAAAACTCTCAACCATATATATAATCGACAATCGTTTTATAACGAAAGCCCAAAGGACTGTAGTAACGAGATTCCAATCGAAGCTCATAAAAAACAGACAGTAGAGCGAGACACGTGCAAATGCAACGTGTACCCTAATAAAACTTTTTAAAACACGTATCTTCCACTCGAATGCCGTCGCATGCGCGATCGGACTTCCATATATATCCTATGTTTTCATAACTACTATTTCAATTTTTTTTTCTTACTCAATCATGCTGAACACTATGGACTAGACATCAAGTAGCTGTCATACGTTTTCCTTTTTTTGTTGCTTCTTTCTTTGCTGCCTTTTTCAACTTTTTTTTTAATGGTATACAATTTGTTTTTGTTATCGGTTTTAAGTTTTAAGTTTTTTTTTTTTTTTTTTGCCTTGCTAGCTGCCTCTTTCTACACCTTTTCATAGTATTGTATTTATATGTTTTAGCAGGATCCTTAAAAATTGAGGGCTCAAACTATGGTTTGACTGTGCTGCATTGCCTTTAGATTAAATTAAAGTTAGTTAGGATATGATTAATTTTGAAAAAAACTTTGAATTTCATACTTAAACTTTGCTTTCTTCACGATAATTATGCTCTAAAGCCAAAAATCATTTTGCATTTCATTGATATACTATATATGTAAATAGAGATTTAATGTGAGCTTTGAAAATGACATAACCAGGAGTCAACCTCACCACTTTGAAAAACTGCGAAAATGAAACAAATATGAGAAAAGAGTCCCAAGTTCTAAAATCCAAGGCAAATAGACAATGGTGCACGCAAAGAACTACGATCGGTCTCAATATCCCATTCATCAATCCGTAGTTAAACAATTAAATTAAAATATATAACATGGTTCACGATTTGATGATTAAAAGAAATTGACCCAATAGAACTTTATTACATGATAAAAGGTATTTCCGAGTCAATGAAACAACTAGCCTAACAGTCGTTTCGTTTCTGCATTAGCATGTTATGACAGCGAACTTTTGTTAAACAATATATGAGGTTATGGGCCTATTCTATTTCTGGCCTAATCTGAATATTAATTGGATTTAATATTGTTTGGGCCAATAGCAAAGAAAAAAGGAAATCGTGAACAAAACCAGGCCCTTGTTGGGCCAAATTTTTATCTACTATTCTTCATTTTGTTTCTTTCCTTTCCTTGCGCCACCAAATCTTGGAGTTGTGGCCTTTGCGGCCTCGCCAATCTCTACTTGATCCAAACTGCTCTAGCTCGCCTTGATCTTTTTTAGAATCACACACCAACTTTAGCCCACCTTCTAAAAAAAGCCAAAATATCAAGACCACATCAAGAACAAGACATAGCCCAAAAATACATAACAACGAATATGTTTTCTTACTTCAGTCAAATTGTCTTCATGTCAATTCCGAACCGTTGTTTCAGTCTTCAGTTCTCACTTCATCACCGTCTTCTATTCGAGGAAACATACATAAAGATTAAGAAAATCCATAAGATCAATGGATATTTTGAATATGCTTTAGAATTTTTTTATGTATGTTTATACTTTTTTTTTTTTTAATCCCACTAATGGGCTTTTGAACAATGGCTTCCCGTAGAGGAAACAGACAAAATTGCACCACATGGGCCGGAATTAGAATTGGCCCAAATCGATAGAAACTAACCTTAAACCTAAACGAAAACGCGGCATGTATGTTTATACTTGGATAATTCAAAGTACTCTATATAAGTATAACTTTCACATGTGATGAATGAGATTAAATAATACTCCATCTTAAATCTCTCATCAACTCAATACAATAGATTGTGTGCTGTAATTATTCGTGTAATTAATTTATCAACTGCAATTATTCTCTTTCATTTTGAACACCGATTATTTACCCTTTTTTTGTAAAAATGCTTCAAAGAACGAAGTAATTTTATTTATATATAAAGGAATCCCAATAATTAATTACAAATAAATGTCAAAGGCGCATTTAGAATAGCTGTAAGAAAAAAAAAATCTTTGTCAATAATCAATAGACATTAAATATAGTGGCTGCCGCCTTGATATATGTGCTTCTGCATCCTATTTTCCACATTAGCCTCTCTTCTTTTTTCACATAGTACTAAAAATTTTTAAAAAATGAAGAAAAAAAACAAAAGTTAATACGTGTATATGTGTTATTAACATGTATGGGTTATGGGAACAAAGGCCACATTTACCTTTTTTTTGGTGACAGAGACAACAACATATAACCATGTCTTTCTCGTTACAGTCCCTCGATTTCCTTTTCTCTTTTAATTTAATTTTCTTTCTTGTAACGTTTGAGCTATAATGAGAAACCCATTGACTCCCAACGACCTCTCGCTTTCTCCTCAATAAATAATAATCCCATAGGATAAAGAAACCCAGAGATAACCTCCAAGAATATTACACAGCAAAATCACAAGCTCTTGTGTTTTATCTCATTTCCTCTGTTTTTTCACACAATGTCTTGGATTCACTCTGTTTTTTTCCTGTTTCTGGTTTTCCGGTGGTGCATCACCGGAGAATCATCATCTCCGGAGGTAAATGATGACGGAGCTCCGATGGAGAAATCAGAAAGAGACGCTCTTTACTCAGCAATTCAAGGATTTGTTGGTGATTCTTGGAATGGCTCTGATCTCTATCCTGACCCTTGTGGTTGGACTCCGATTCAGGTTTTTACCTTTTTGTCTTTTTATTACAAATCTCTCTTCTTTGATCTTTTCATTTCTGATTAAACCCATGTAGTTCTTTTGTAATTTTAGCCCAAAAAACTAATATCTTTATGGAGATTTCTTGAATTTTGGTGAAGATTTTTGGAAAGAATTTGTTCTGTAGTTGTCTGAATAATTCTTTTTTCAAAATGTCTGTCCACTTTGAAACTTCCATAATCAGTAAGTAAAACTTTAAAGCTTCAAAGCTTCAAAGCATCGAAGTGGATATCCATTTACATATAAGATCTAATTTTTGTTTCTTTAAATGTTTTTCAATAGTTGGCTTCAATTATATATATGCACTTTGATTGGCCCACCACCAAATTCCTTTTTTTATATTCTTTCAATAATTTGAAACTACCTTTTATCCTTTTTTGGATTTTCAGGGTGTTTCTTGTGATCTCTATGATGACTTGTGGTATGTCACGGAGCTAACCCTAGGTCTTGTTCATGAAAATTCTCTTTCTTGCACCACAAGTTTGAAGATAAAGCCACAGTTATTCAAGCTCAAGCACTTGAAATCTCTCTCGTTCTTCAACTGCTTCACATCGCCTACAACAATATCTAAAGAGGATTGGATAAACTTGGGAAGTAACTTAGAATCTCTCGAGTTTAGATCCAATCCCGGTTTGATTGGGGAACTTCCTGAAACAATTGGAAGTCTCACCAAGTTGAAATCTTTGGTGGTTCTTGAAAATGGGTTCAAAGGGAAATTACCGACGAGTCTCTGCAACTTATCGAGATTAAAACGGTTGGTTCTGGCAGGAAACTTGTTCACCGGAACGATTCCCGATTGTTTCAATGAGTTTAAAGATTTACTGATCTTGGATTTGAGTCGAAACTCTTTCTCAGGGACATTGCCTTCGTCTATTGGAGAGATGGTTTCATTGCTCAAGCTTGACCTAGGAAATAACCAATTAGAAGGGAAGTTACCTCAAGAAATCGGGTTTTTGAAGAATCTGACACTTTTGGATCTGAGGAACAACGGAATCTCAGGTGGGTTGTCTCAAAACGTCGAAAAGATTCGATCTTTAACGGCTCTGGTTTTATCAGGGAACCCAATGGGTAGTGATGATGGCATGATGGCGATAAAGTGGGAGAATATGGGCAATTTGGTAATTTTGGATCTATCAAAGATGGGTTTAAGAGGTGAGATTCCTTCTGGTATAACCACGTTGAAAAGATTGAGGTTTCTTGGTCTGAACGACAACGATTTAACCGGAACAGTCCCATCAAAAGAGCTTGAGACTTTGCCTTGTCTTGGTGCTCTATACATCAATGATAACAATCTAACCGGAGAGCTTAGATTCTCAAGAAATTTCTATGAGAAGATGGGTACAAGATTTAAGGCTTCAAAGAATCCAAATCTTTGTCAGTATGATATCATGTCAGAATCTCAGCAATATGTTTCTCCACTTGGATTAAAGCCTTGTATGATGAAGAAGACAGAGGGTAATTTGGTAATTCTACAAACTTCGAGCAACCTTAAGAAGGAAGAGTCAAGTTCATCAATGGCTTTGATGGTCACTAGACATGTGTTGTCAAATGGGTTCATGTGGGATTTGCTTTTGGAGCTTTCTCTTGTTGTTGTATTATATTATTATTGAAATGATTTTCTTTGTTAGTTTGTTTGATGGTTAATAGTATCGATGTGTTGGTTGATAGATTTTGATGTCGGTTGCTTAAGAGAAGAAAATCAAATCCTTTTGGGATGTAACAAGTTTGGTTTCCTCTCTCTCTCTCTTAATATAAGAAACAAATTTGTATATGTTTGTGAAGGTTTTTTTCCCCCTTTACTCCAATGTGTTCCTTTTATTTTGTTTGATTTTTTTTTGGTTCTTTAGACTACCGGATAGCTAAAAATATCACAATTCTACAAATATTAGTACATCACCCACACATTTGGTTACACTTTATGTTATACTATAAAAATAAAAATTAATCCGTTTTGACAGTCCTAATCAACTCTTTAATCATAAAAACTAAAGTATAGATGATATAAGTTTCGGATTAAACGATTGGCTATGACCATAAATGTTAAATGCTTTAAATAAACATGCAAAGCATTTAAGCATATATCCAAAGATAGCTAACTTTTGTGTCTCAGAACTCTGTCATTAGTTTCAAACAGACAATACAAACCAAACCAAACAAAGCCTTGTATTGCCTGGAATTTTCTGACATCTTCGTAAATAGAATTAAATGACTATTTCTTAATAGAATTACTAGTTTTTTTATGAATTTAAAAGTAGATACTGAGAGTGTCAATTAAAGATGAGACAGTTAGGGGTTTTTAGTATAGGCTGAAAATCTTCTTTTACTTTTTACTTTTTTAATTTTCTGCAGTAAGCTTTTTACGATCATTTATAGCTCTCTTTTTCCTCTTTCATAGCTTCTGTCTCATAACTCCATAAGTCATTATTATTTGTTCATAGGTGGCGGCTTACGTACTTTTCTCAGTACTATTTACTAGTATAAGCTAAAAGGAAAAAGATATTATTTTGTTGTTTTATACTCCACTGCAACTACTTTTCATTTTATTAAAATGATTTTAGCGACATTAAATATCTAATTTGATTGTTCACAAAAAAAAAATTGGAATTCGTGTCTGAATTATACGGAATTATTAAGTTAATAATTTTTCTTTTTTAAAATGATGTTTTAGGAAATTTTTTTTGTTTTAAATTAAATAATATTTTTTTGTTTTAAAATTTAAATATATTTAATTTTTTTGACCAATTAAATAATGTTGTATATTTTTTTATTGGTTAGATTTATTGTAGTTAATGATATTTTTATGAGAAATAGATAAATTAAATGAAAATTTTATGATTTTTTAATAAATATACAAAAATCTTAAATATTTTTTAAAATAAAACAGATGGAATAGTATTCTACTAGTTAGACTTGTTAACACTAGTTAACTGATTGTATATTTATAACAAGTTGTATTCATTTTTCATTAGTTAATGAGAAGATCAATATTTTCCCAAAATCCTCTTTTTCTCTACATTTTTCAATCAAATCCAAATAGGTGTGTGTGTGTATTTTTTTTTACAACCACACCTTAATCCTAATAGGTGTTCTTGGAAGTTGGATTTAAAAACAATGATGATATTTAAATGTGATTCTTACAAGTATCAATGAGCCGCACGGATAAATAGTAAAATTGTAACGAGTTTGGTTTCTTTTAACAATTTTTTTATCTGATCCTCTGGCCACGAGTTAAATGTTCCTGTCCTTGTTTCTTGGCTTCTTTTTCTAATAGTATATTTTAGAATATAAAATATTTATATACTTATATATAGTTAATAGTAATGTACTTATTAATTTCCGTTTCCGTACAAGTTTTGAAACAATTTATCGTCTTGATTTGATTGATTTTGTTGGAAGGTGTAGTTATTATTTTTGCAAATAATTGTTTTTACACTCCAGCTCTTTTATTTAGTGTCATATCCTATAAACATGACTAATAAGTGACTAATGACTCATGTCAACATAGGAAAGGTCTGAAAGAACTATTAACTAATGATGATATATATATATTTCTCGTAAGTTGGTCAGAATTAAAAATTATTTCCAATATTTACAGTATAGGTGATTAGCTACTTGGTGAATCTATCAAAGTTTTACTTTAAGAGTAATGTAACACAAATATAACACGGGCCATTAGCTTAAACTTTTGCCAAAAGTCTTTTAGATCTGACCATGTACGATTTAACTCCGGCTTAAAACCTAATTTCAGGGCAATTTTTCGTTTTTATTGGGCTTTATTTAATATGGCCCGTTTAATTTCGGCCCATATATAAATCCTCTCTTGTTCATTTTTTGTACAGATAAAAGTCTTATCCTATCCTCTCCTCAGTCTCTCTCCCCTAAAACCCCAAACATCCGCCGCAAAGTTTCGCCGCCGATATATATTCTCCGGCGTTACACCGGAGAATTTCTTCTGTGTTTGGTTACTAACTCTATTACCCAATTGAGTTTACTCAATGAATGCGAATTTGATGATTTAGTAATTCTAATCAAACTCGTTTTGAGTAACTCTACGAGCGATGCTATCGACATTGCAACCGCCGCGTTCTCTTTCTCTCCTCCCTCTCCGACGATTCCACAGCTCTAGACCAATTGTATCTGCAGCTGCCTCTTCCCCTGTGACGACTTTCGACGCTGCTACCGTCTCTCCTCCACAATCCCAGATTCTCAGCACTCGTCGCTCTCTCCTCTCCGGAGAAATCACAGCTTCCGATATCGCAAAATCATACCTCTCTCGAATCCGTCTCACTGAACCGCAGCTCAAATGCTTCCTTCACGTATCGGACAATGTTCTGAAGGATGCTCAAGAGATTGACCAGCGAATCGCCAGAGGTGAGGAAGTGGGTCCTCTCGCCGGAGTTTTAATCGGCGTCAAGGATAATATCTGCACGGAAGGTATGCCTTCTACCGCCGGTTCTCGCATCTTAGAGCATTATCGTCCACCGTTCGATGCGACGGCGATTAAGAAGATCAAGGAATTGGGAGGGATTGTTGTTGGCAAGACCAATATGGATGAATTCGGAATGGGAAGCACAACTGAAGCTTCTGCCTTTCAGGTTCGTCTTATGAAGATGAAATCTTAGTCTTCTTGGAGAAAACTTGTGATGATTTAGGGGTTTAATCTTCTGCTAATTTTGTTAGGTAATTGCAAATCCATGGGACTTGATCCATTTATCTGAAGGAATTGAATTTGGGTCTGATTGGTTACATAAGTAATGTTGGAATGTTGCCTAGTGGAGTCTTTTATGTTTAAATAGATGAATCCTATCTTTATGAAGTTGGAGGAATATGGTGTTATTGGGGAAACTTGTGATGGTTTAGGGACTTAATCTTCGGTTTGATTTTGGTTAAAGGTAACCGCAAATCCATGGGACTTGACCCGTGTGCCGGGAGGTTCATCAGGAGGCTCAGCAGCAGCTGTTGCAGCAAGACAATGTATGGTGTCTCTTGGTAGTGATACTGGTGGAAGTGTGAGACAGCCAGCTTCGTTTTGTGGTGTTGTTGGTCTTAAGCCAACTTATGGGCGTGTCTCTAGGTTTGGACTTATGGCCTATGCGTCTTCGTTGGATGCGATTGGGTGCTTTGGTTCCACGGTTGCTGATGCTGGGATGCTTCTTCATGCTATTTCCGGGTATGATAGGTTCGACTCCACGAGTAGCAAACAAGTAAGGCCTCTTGTGGTTGGTGTCCTGCATCGTAATGAGATAGACAGGAGAAAGATCTTTTCTTTTTAACCAAAAAAAAATATATATATTTTCTTTGTTCAGGAGGTGCCTGAGTTCCAATCCCAGTTTCTTTCTATGGATTCTTTTGAATCTAAACCATTGAAGGGAGTGAAAGTTGGTCTAATTCGTGAGACATTCGAAGAAGGTGTTGATTCTGGAGTGAGATCTGCAACTCAGGAAGCTGCGTCTCACTTAGAAGCATTGGGTTGTATATTGACAGAGGTTTTTCTTTCAGACTCCTTTGTCTCTGCTTTCGTTTTGTATGTGCCTTTGTGTAAAAATACATCGATAAACTGAGATTTCTGTTCCCAAATTTACAGGTCTCTCTTCCTTCATTCTCTCTTGGACTACCAGCTTACTATGTGATTGCCTCATCTGAGTCATCTTCGAATTTATCACGTTATGATGGTGTCAGGTAAACACGGTATTGCCACTTGATTCGCATTTTTATTGCATCAGGCTTGTATATGATCTATACATGAGAAAAGATTGATTCTTGTGTTGAAAATCAAGATATGGGAATCAAGTTATGGCTGACGATCTCAATAAGCTGTATGAATGTTCCCGTGGAGAAGGATTTGGCGGGGAGGTACGATTTCATAAACGAAATTATCAATTTTACTCCATCATTTTCCTATAATCAAAAGACAAATTTCGTTTTCTAGGTGAAAATGAGAATTTTAATGGGAACATATGCACTCTCTGCGGGTTACTACGATGCTTACTACAAGCGAGCTCAACAGGTAAGCCGGTTTATAGAAATTTAACCGGTTTTGAGCGATTAATATATGTTTTTTCTATTTGTTATGATAGGTGAGAACACTAATTCGAAAAGACTTCAAAGCCGCGTTAGATCAGAACGATGTCCTTATCTCTCCAGCAGCTCCATCTGCTGCATACAAGATTGGTGAAAAGAAAGATGATCCATTGGCAATGTATACTGGAGATATCATGACGGTATAATGCTTTTAAGTTTTTCTCTTTTTCGGTTTTTCACTACGCAAAACATAATTTGTATGATATGAGATTGTTGCAGGTCAATGTGAATCTCGCGGGGCTTCCTGCGATTGTATTACCATGCGGATTAGTCGAAGGAGGTCCCTCGGGTCTACCCGTTGGTCTTCAAATGATCGGTGCAGCCTTTGATGAGGTTTGATATAAACTCTTTCCTTAATCTAAAGATTAGATTAAGAACTATGTTTTTAGTGACTTTGGGCTTGCTTAGAATTTGCTTCAAATGATTGTTTTTGAGTTTTTTGTTATTGGTTTCAGGAGAAATTGCTGAAAGTGGGTCACATATTTGAGCAGACTCTCAAAGGTTCAAGCTTTGTTCCTCCATTGTTACCAAATGTAGCCTAAACATGAATGCATGAAAGGCTCTTTTTTTGTGCGTTTACTTTCATGCTTTATTTAGGTAAAGCGAATTAATTTGTAAACATGAATGCATGAAAGGCTCTTTTTTGTGCGTTTATATATTTTTTTAAATACAAATGTAGATGCTCAGCATATTGTATCAATTTATATTTTTATGTTCTTGCAATTGCATTCATGCACTTGATTATTTTTTTGAGTTTTTTGAATAACACGGTTGTATCATTAATCATTAACACAATTTTTTGTCAACGAAGTATTAATTAACTTGTTGATTTAAAAAATACACCATCTGTTTCATATTATATGATGTTTTGGCTTAATGTACAATTATTAAGAAAATATGTAGGTATATAATATGACATTTCTGTTAGTTATAAATCTAAACTAAACCGTATGAAATGGAAAAAATTGTCCTTCACTTGTACCAACACGTATCTTAATAAAGAGCCAAAAGCATTACACGATTCAAATAAATTATTGGTACTTTAAAAAGATTAATTAAAATGAAACTACCTGGAGCTGGAGTATAAGTATAGATCACTTTATTTTTCTTGAATATTTCAGAAGAAATCATGTGCTAACCTATAATCATGCAGACATTTTAAAATCCTGTAATCTAGTGGTCCATGCGAATATCTGTCTCCGGTGGAGGATCGAAATCCAACGGTTCAGAATCACGCGTGTGCAATGTTTGACATGAAGCCACCTGTCACATGATTTTATAGGTATACGTTAATTATGCACATGATTTTTTTTTTCTTTTTGATAATTATGAGTCATGCAGAGGATTTTAGATTGGACGAAATGTTTGTTGTTATAACAGAACAAAATTATGTGCTAATAAATAATTTAAATATTACTTGCCATAAATAATTTTGCAGATGAATAATTAACTATTTATTATGGTTGATTAATTGTTTGGTGACCCCAAATAACGGAACTAGTTTCTTAAATTTTTTTTAATGTAAGTTACATTATGTATCTATTTGTGTGACCAATGGTGTTAAACTTCAAAACTATTTATGTAAAGCTTTTTTCATGAGATCATGTAAAAAAAGCTTCTATAAGATAAAGAAAGGAAAAGTTGGAAAAAAGGAAAGTAGAATTACTTATCTTCTAATCGAAAAGGAAATAATTTTTTTTTTTTTTCTTCCAAAATCGAAGACGCAAAGGATTTGATAGTTATTGGCACCTAACTTTGGATTAACAATTCACATCATTACACAATCACGTATTATTTTGACATTTGTAACTCACATAATTAATGTATATATATACACAAAACCTACATAACAATGTGTTTTCACAAAAATGGTGATTTATACATATGATTATATGAATACATATAAATTGCATTTTTTTAAAAATCAATATAAATTGCATATAGTACTAATGTTTAATAATTTAATTTTGACAGACAATTGTTTACCGAAAAAAAAAAAAAATTTTGACAGACAACTTGAGGTAATCACGTACACCATCCTCCCACGTAAAGTCCAACTCGGCGTTTAGTAAATATTAATTCATTTTTTTGTTAGTTTTTTTCCTCACTTTCGTTGACCTTAAGGGGGTTATTGGGAGATGAATTTGTGTAGAATTTGTGGATTTTAAAAATTGTGGTATTTTAAAAATTTGAGTAGATTTTACAATATTCTATAGATTCTTATCAAATATTTTTATGGATTGTTATGGATTATCATTGATTGTGATGAATTTGTATTAATTATTTTTTTCTTCTAAACTTTCCTTTATAAGATAATATATTTATGTCTTTTGAATNCCTTTATAAGATAATATATTTATGTCTTTTGAATATTTTAGTTTTTTTTTTTAATAATGATTGGGTTTCTATGAGTTTGTTTGAGATTTGAAATGATAATTTTT